>VJMY01001416.1:0-13106 GCA_009869795.1 Neelides sp. FZ-2019 | reverse complement strand
AATGGAATTAAAATCCTTGCAAATATTATACAATTTATACCAGTTGATAATTACAAATCAAATAAAAGCATTGCTTACTTCATATTGGATGTTCGATCAAGGCAAAAAAATTATTTCAAAGAAACTTTACCAAAGAATTTTCTACTAATTGGCACCTATAAATCACCAGATATTTATGAACATATCTTTAAACATTTTAGTGATATTCATGTTATTAGGGTAAATGTTTTTGATTGGAATTTTGTTGAGAAAACTTATTGGTTTGTCACAAGAAATTTACTTAGAGATTTATTTTTCGAATTTATTTATTCGGTAAGTGAATCAGGATTATCAGACTTCTGGAAAACTAAGCATTTGAATTTTGAAAAAAATACTTCTTATCGTTTATATTTAAAGGAAGCAAAAAATCCTCAATTCAATCATTCGTCACAAGTTCACCCAAGTTATGGATTAAATAAAAAAGGATTAATAAATCAGGAAACTCCATTGGCATTCACATCTTTGAATACTTGCTTTATTTTTTTAAGTTCTTTTCTGTTAGTTGCAATTTTACTAGCACTTTATGAATCAACTCTTTAAAGTCATATTTTAACTAAATACAATTTCATGATAATTCACGACATAGCATTAGAAAAAATTAGTAATTAAGACATAAGACAATAAATCCAATAAATCCGCACAATATTCTACAAAGCGTGACTTCACTTATGCAAACTTCGTGGTTTCCTTCACAACTTTTGTTTCTGTTTAATAAAAATAAAATTGAAATGAATGTAATTCCTAATTATTTCACAAAAGCACTTAAATTCATTTTTATAAAACAAAATAGAAATTAGTTAGAAAAATGACTTGTTAATGAAATCGAACGGACTTTTCTTAAGAATCTGGGAGTTGAATAAATGAACCAAATGAAAGAATTCAGCAGCGTTTTAAATATTTAACTTGGCTGAAAGTTTGAATTCCGCCAATTGTTGAAATATCGTTAATTAATGAGAAATTTGTACATGAATCCTACCATGGCTGTAACGATTTCTTCATTAAAATCTTCAATTTTAATTTTATTGGTCGTTACTTCAATCAGATAGACTTTTTAACAACCTATAACAATTCATAGTTTAATTAATAAGATTTTTTAAATTTACTTAGTACAATTGTCTTTTTAGTTTGCATTAAACTGTAGAGAATAAAGATATAAATCCTTTGAGTGCAGAAAATGATTGTCCAATTATTTGCTCTTGTATTCATACATAAGTATCAATCATAATGTTTATAATCTCTGAAAGAATTGAATATAAGAAATAAATTAATTAGGGTATACATTAATGGATAGTAAATATAAACATCAAATCATTTAACATAAAATACGAATTTTTATCAACTGCCCCAATGACGTCAAGCTCTGCACAATTAGAATTAAAATTCTTCATGGTTACCAACTATGTCTCTATTGCACTGCCTTATCAGTATATATATATATATATATATATATCTTATCTCTCTCTCTCTCTCTCTCTCTCTCTCTATATATATATATATATACCTTGGGCTCAGGTATTACTACTGTTAGGTTAGGTTCAATTTGACTTTCAATTGGGGTCAATTTCGGCTTGAATGTCGGGTAGCTTAAGGCTCGGTATTCGGGTAGCTTGGCCTCGCGTAGCTGCTAGTTTGGGCTTGCCTTTAGTTTATGCCTTAATTTATGAATATTTAAATAAAGTACTTTCTCATTAATTGCAATTTATTTTTAATTCGTCACAATTTGACTAAGTATTTTAATGATTATACGTTATATATATTGTGTCTTAATTAAATGCTAAATATTTGTCAGAAATATTCGGAAATCACAATTTTTCCTCGTAGATCGTTCTATCGTATTTGCTCGCGAGCTGCGTAATGAGCTGAGCATAAACAAACGGCTCCACGTTTTTCCCTAACTGGTACAAAACGAACCAATCAGAAACTCCGCAATGTTCGTGGATGATTCGACAATGTAAAGGATCCGCCACACAGAACTTGGCTCCGCTTCTCAGCAAATAAAGACGAAACGGAGGAATGAAAATCGTCGCCACTCGGTGAACAAGACCTAAACTGGAAATCAGCCCAACAACGACGAACCAAAACCTAATGAAATATTTAATTGTTTTAATTGCGTGATAATTGTTTAAATAATAATTGTACATGAAACTTATTTTCTCTCACCAAAGGAAAATGTAGATTTTCTCATTAATGACATTTAAGGAGAGAACGCAAATGAGATTGTAAGTGTTTGGATCCCCGCCGCTTCCGTGTTGAATCCATTTGCATTTGGTGACTTTGGGGAAAATGTCTTCCATGGGGCTGAGACATTCAAACTCGGTTGGAATCCCGTGTGTCAAAACCCGGGCGCCGTAGTTCAAAAACTGATTTCCCAAAAACAAATCCATTAGATAAAATTGTCCAATGAGGTTAAGGAAGTTGAGGAGTTCGCAGAAGAAGAAGGCGAAGGAATAAAACGTCTGGTTTTTCATGTTCAAAAAGAAATAATTGAAAATAAGTTTGATTTTGACTCTTTTCGCATCTTCTTCCAGAAAAGGATTATTCAAGTTCATGAGCAGCGTCTTCATTTTCCCGCCTTCCCAAATCTTCCAAAGGTGACGCGGCGAGTAAAAGAGAATCGCTTGGAAAAACAAGACGAAACAAACCCATTGGTAATATTTATGATATTTGATCACATCTCCTTCATCTGTCTCTTGGACGCCAGGGTGACCAGCGTTGTTGCCTTTAATTAAAACTAACTTTTAATTTAAATTTTGCTAATTAAAATCAATTGACAATCATGGGAAAAAAATAATATAAAGAATAAAAATAATGTCCAATAAATTACTACATATTACATTACCAATAATATAAAGGATGCTTCATAAATCAAGGTTTTAGATAATAATAATTTAGATAAAATAATAATTGTGATAATAAAAGCATTAATTACTAAAGATTATAATTGTGCGCAACTTTTGAAATACTCTGAATTCTGTATATAAAAATCACTAAAAATGAATAAAATATGTATTTATTGAAGTGAGATTGAAGTTGAATATAAAATTTGTACATCTCGGAATTCCTTTTTTCTTCACAGTGTACGTCGAATTAATCCAGCAAAAATTGTCTATGAGTTCGGAGCGAAGACGGGAATCCGTACTGCAATCGATCGGATCCCCCATGTACTGTTTTAAGGTGACGAGGAGGGAAAAAGCCAGGAGGATGATGACTGTGACGGTGGAGTGAAGGCGAAAAACATTGTTGTCCGTGCAAATCCTCTCGGTGTTCACTTTAAGTAAGGAGATGAGAGAACCGACCACGTCAACCATTTCACCTTATTAGCAACACTTTAAAATCAATAAATTTTAATTTTTTAATTTGCACAATTGCACAATTTATTTAATTTAATGATTTATTTTCATTTAATGAACTTTAATTTCATTTAATGAACTTTAATTTCATTTAATGAACTTTATGCTTAAGTCACATTTAAATTCAAATTTCAATTCACATTTAAATGGCTAAATGAAGGGGAACTGGAGAAAACTGAGATTCGATGAGGATGAGCCGAATTTCTCCGTGACTTTAAATTCTCACTATGGTGAATCTCTGAATAAATGTCTTAAAATAAAGGGAACCTTGAGGGATTTGAAGAAACCCCCTTGCTATAATGACCTAATAAAACATTCTGTCCTTTATAGATAAATCATACAATTTTCCCTTATCTTTTGAAAATGAATTTTTGAAGGTGTTAGTTATACACAGGTATATTTGAATTTTCTGGAAGGGAAAAAAGAGAAATCGATTCTGTCATTCTTATTGGAACACATTGCCCAATTATAAAAATTCACAAGATTTATATTCTTTCATTACGAATTATGAAATAAAGAAGCTTTTTTGATAATCATAAAAGTAGAATGTTAAAATAATTATTTAAATCATTAATTAATTATTTTAATGTCTCTCATTACTGTCATCTCTTTACAAATTATATATAAAAAATATTACTTTTCTATATGAATATTTGAATTATTACAAAAATTGCTTTATCATGTGTTTTAAATTGTTTTAAATAACCTATTAACAAATAAATATTGAAAAAATAAATGACTTAAAAAGTCCAACAATGAAACAAAACAATGAACAAAAAATTGTGAAACCGAATAGAAAACGTTAAAACAACGTGATCTTACGATTAGTTTATAGTGACCTTAATAATTTCAAAGAGCGACCAAAAACTTGTGAAACAACAAATGAATAAAATATAATTATATAATTTTAAAACATAATTTAAATAAGGAAAATCTCTGAAAATCCTTTTAAAATTTCTGAATGAAGAACTGAATTACGAAAAATCAGTTCCAGTTCGACCCATCCAACCTCCTTTCTGTGAGCTGACTGTGAGAATAATAATGTTTTCCTCCGCGGCCGTGAGCTAAAAAAAACTCCAGTAAAATACCCGGCATAAAAATTGTTCCGGATCTCACGAGAACGGAACTTGAAGAGATGAGAAATAAATCATTTATGCCGAGTTCTAGAAAACTCAACACTTCGTACTCAACTCAATTATCCCGTAATTCCTCCTCAACAAAAGCCTTTACAAAACACACAGAATCTACGGAAAAATAAAATCCTAAAATCAATTTTATTGTTTAACATTTTAAAATAATGAAATAAATCAAATACAAATTTCTAATTTTTAAGACTTAAAAGACGCGTGACGTTTAAAAGGTTGAACTTGAGCCCAAGGCTTTTGACTCGATCTCATAACATTAAATGATGCGAATAAATCCGCTATAACACCAAATGAGATAATCTGATGAATTGCCAAATTTAAAAAAATGTTGAGACAAAAACGTCTTATGTGTAGGTCAGTTCAATGTTCGCAGTTTCATTATGTAACAATATTACCCGCATAACCTAACATTATAAAATTTGTGATTTTATCTTTAATGGCATTTGGCATTATTGTATAATCATAACAACCAAATTTAATCATATCAACCAATGTGATAAACCAATGTCTACCATTAATTTGAGTAGATTTCTAATTCAGCACACTTTGCATAGTTTCCATGCAAAGATGAGAACCATGGTTTAATGTGTATAGCTAATAGGAGTTCTACGTAGAGCAGATGAGTGAAGACGTTGAGCCCCATGAGTCACTCCGCATTTAATGTTTATAAATATTTGGAACTTAAATGCGCGATTTCTCCCCTTCAAAACCCATCTTGAAAAACCCGGGTTATAAAAGGAACCAACTTCACATCTAAACCTTTATTTCTCGTCACAGTCTCAACCGTTCTAGAAATCGCGGGAAATTCAGTTTTAAATCAAAAAACAAACCTTTTATCAACATCTTAATAAAAAAATTTAAAGTCATAAGCTTTAATCATAAGGAATTTACAAGGATAAATTAATTGCAATTAAATCAATAAAAGTGAATTAAATAAGAAATTCACAATTTTGGAAATAAAAATATACTAGCTTGTTGAATAAAGGTAATTTCTTATTATACAATATAAAAATATTAGAAATTTCCCCCACAGTCTTAAGAATTAACTTGGTTTGGTAACATTTGAATGGCCTAAACTTTCATTAAATGTTGAGGGAATTTGAGAACGGATGAATTGTTCCTTTATATAAGAGGTTAACTCATCACTGAATTATAACTAATGCCCAAACCGTTTAACCACATTAGGGAAACTCATCCAAAAAGATCCTTCGTCACTTTCAATCTCTGGCTCACTTTCAGTCTCTAATCCTTCTTTTACTCGTTCTTTTACTCATCTGCCCAACTTTTTAGTTCAATTCGTCATTAAACCACTAGAAGTATTATCAATTCACGTGATAATAATGAAAATTAATCAGAATTTAACATCATAAATAAAGTAACTTAAATACTTTTTCTAAAAAACTAATATAATATTAAATAGATAATTATATGTTAAATAAATTCTATTTTCCAATTTAAATTTGAATTTGTGAAAGTGTTTGTGAATTTTCCAGTGTGAAAAATGCGTCCGTTGAGTGAGATCGTTCCTCCCGAGGCAGCCGAGGCCGAGTCAACGATTGCGGAATACAACGCTGCTATGATGTGCACGAGACTCGCTGGACGTGCAATTATTAAAGTCGTTCAAAGATGCAATGACGCCATGGAGGATCGGAATCTCGGTAATTTTATTTTTCATAATTTTCATATAACTTTATCTTTATATTATATTTATTATGAACATTTATTATAAGGGCGAACTATATTCTACATATTTTACTTATATACGAATATTGCTGGAAAATATGGAAAATGTTTTTTACAAAAAAAATTAAAATTATTTTTGTCAAGACTTGATGAGATAAGATGACATGCTAAAATATAATTTCTACAATAAAAGCTATAATGATGATATATGAAATGATATATTTATTATACTCTTTTGAATATGAATTGGTAATATGAAATAATGGGGGGAAGTGAGAATTTAGCAAATTTCGTAAAGAAGGAAAAGGGTGTGAAAGTGGGATATTGGTATACTTATATGGGAGAAGAAGATACGTGGATGTCTAAAGTATAAACTTTGGGAAGAGAATCTTTAAGGTATGTTGGTAATGTTAAGAGATACAGTTGTGAGGAAATGGGTTCGGGAGTCACACGTGTCATTCAGCGGTGTGAAAACGCAATCGAAACGCAATTCTTAGGTTAATACATTTAGACTAATAATTAAGGAATTTTTAATGTTTGGTTAATTGAAATTAAATAATTAATTAATTTCCAATTTTCCGCAGACCTTTCAGAGTGTCAGCTGATGCAAATCCCCGACGCCGTTTTTCATCTCATGCGAAACACGGAGTTGAAAAAGGCGGATTTTTCCTCCAACGTCATTTCAAAACTCCCGTCAAAACTTTCAGCGAAATTCGGAACTCTTACAGGTGGGAATTTGGCAAATTTGAATCCTACGCAGTTTTTCCCTTAAATTACGCAATTCCTCATATGCACTGGAAATATAACTAGGTATATAGCATGCATAAGGATATAAAGGGTTTTATAAATACCTTCAAGAATTTCTGAGTGGCTTTAAATAAAAATTGGCAAAAAGTCAATTTCGTCGTTTGGTTTCATTTTTGCGTTGAAAGTGACGAAAATAACTGGGGATTCCCAAAGGCAAATCTTAGCCAACTTAGCAAATTCAAAATCCTTTACATATTAAACCATTTGAAAATTAACTAAATCGTAACTATATATATTATTCAAATACCTATATACCTGACTTAAACACATTAAGTTCCTATACCAAACCCATATTTTATTTCATATGTGATATAACATATATATATATACTTATAATGTTGCTGAAGATAAAAACAAAGTTAAGTTTATTCGTTCGTTATATTGTATTTTGTATCGTAAATTTGCTATGGCTATGGGTATATGTATATCTCAGCATGGTATCTATGACGACGTGCGTTTTAGAAAGCAGACGTGAAAATATTACTTTAAAATCAGCTGTTCTTGGTTGAATTGTCAGATGAATGGAAAAGTTGGTGAGGAGATTCGGTTTTTTTTATTCCAATGGCCTAAAGAAAAACGAGGCTAAAAACGGAATTCCCGTTGGCAAAACTCCAATGTGAATTTCGTTTCAAGTCCTTTGAACTCACAACATTCGTTTCCCTCTCCTTCCATTAATCATCACATGCATAATTGTTTAAATCACCTAGTAATGCCCCATTTGATAAATTCCCATTTATCTTCATGGATAAAGGAGAATTTACATTTTGTATTAGTATGAAGTAAATGAGAATGGAAATGTTTTTTGTCACCATGGAATTATCACTTTTCTGTTATGTATTAATATGGATACGAGTATGAGTGAGAAATGATATATATATATATATATATATATATATATACAAATAATGAAATAAAGATTGGTTAAAATTGATTATTTTAAACTTTGATTAATATCAATCAATGAGAAGTTGGATTAATTTTTTATTAATTCAGAGCTCAACTTGTCAATGAACCGTTTGAGTAAACTGCCAGAAGAATTTGGGGAATTCCCTCATTTGAGTTTCTTGAATTTGTCGTCGAACGGATTCGTGTCCTTGCCGCCTTTCATCTTCAATCTCAAAAGTCTCGAATATCTCTATTTGGAGAAAAATCTCCTTTCTGGTAAAATATAATTGATTTAATTAATTTAATAAAATTATTTTTTAAAGCATGATAATTTATTCGAATTTTGTCTTTATTACTTTTATTAATAAATTATTGTCAAGAATAATTTCAATTTTAAGATTTTATTACAATTATGATTATTATTTACTAATTTAACAAATTTATAAATTATCTTTTTAATTTTGATAGAAATCGACGTTCGTCGTCTTGGTGATCTTCCGTGTCTCAAAGTTCTCAACGTCCGTGAGAATCCGCTGAATCCCAATTGCATGGCGTCCCTGGAAACGCTGAGTGAGAAGAAAAACATCACCGTGCTTTTCACACCTGATCCTTTCGATTCCTGGGAATCTCAATTTTCAAACGCTTAACTTTACTATTCAAATATCTCAAATTTAATTAGATTTTTAATTCGGTTTTTATATTACGATGAACTTTTTATTAAATGTTTATTCATTATACATATGTAACAAATAAATGATGATATAATGATCAATCATTAAATAATTAAATTTTACTATCCAAAATATTGTTTTACGTATTTGTTTGAAATGTTTTTTTATATAAATTCACACTTTGTGTTATTAACTATTTCATCCATGTAGATAATGGAATTCAATTACTTTTTAGTTAGTCAAACAATGGGGACAATAACGGCAATTTGTGAACATATGAATGATGAATTCTTAGTTACATAGAATTTCAGTATAAACACGTATATGTAAATAAAAACATTATGCTGTACACTATTTAAATTTAACTAAATAAATGTATTAGTTACATACGATTTATGTGTAATATTTTATAAAACAGCATGTAAGACTCGATTAATGTTCATTTACCAAAACACCTCAGCAATTGCTATAACAACTGAAATGGAGATGAAAAAGAAAAAAGCTAGGAATAAACTCACAAATGTGAAAAAGTCCAATGATTTTTCATTTTTCAAAGAAAATCCCTTTAGGCTCATTTTAGCTTCTTGTGAGACTTTCACATTTTCAATCTGTCCTTCAATTTCTAAATAATTTTTATATTTTGCAATATATTGCTTTTTCGAGTTCTCAATGTAATTCAAATTCCAAAAATCTTCAATTCCGGATTCGGTCAATCCGTAAATGATGAATTGGAAAATTGGACTCATAATGTTCCTTATGAAAGTTGTTGGAATCGTTGCACGGAAACGCGTGTCCCCTGTTGATTTTCTAATTATGTAAATGTCATCATACAAATTAAAAATTCCCTCTGTAAAGTCAAGTGCAATTTCCCTGTCAATTAGCACAAAATCCTTCGGCATGGTTTCGTTGTTTGGGAGAAATTTCTTTCGAGTTCTGACGTCATAAATAAATTTAGAAGGATCTCTGTAGAAAATGAAATTCGTGGTTTGGTTTAATTTTTCAAATGTTTGTTTCATCAAATGGGAGGGAAATTGGAAAATTGAGCTTTTGAATCCCGAGATGATTCGCGGCTTAGACGTTTTTTCATCTATCTCCATGATACCAGATAATGTAAAAAGATAAAAATTGAATTCCACTAATTCTTCAAATGTGTTGGGAGTATTTGGCGGGAACTCGATTGAGAAGAATTTGAATAATGTGCCTTTGTAGGCATTGCTAATGATCATCGCGAGAATTAGCCAAACTCCGAATATCGCCGTTAAGATCTTAATTGTCAAATTTTTCACCAAATGAAGACAACTTTGTTCAAGTAAACTTCCAACAATGAGGTTTATAATAACGAAGCGGATGCTCTCTGAGGCATTTGAAATTTTCGAGCTCTTGTTTTTAAATTTAGTTTTCCCAGTGTTATTTAAAATATATAAGATTCCTACCACGAGAACTGAAATGGACATGAGCAAAAAAAACCACGTAAAGGAGTCAAAGGCTTTAATGAATTTTTCAAAATTTACATTTTTCTTGGAGATAATTGTAAGAAATGAATAAAAATAATTAAAGAAACCTACAGGGCTCATTGCGAATTTTCTGTCTAGAAAAATTGAAAAGAATATTGAATTTTCTGGTGTTAAAACTAATTGACTTGTGATGAGCCCAAGTGATTTACTTGAATTATAGTCGAAAGTTTGGTCGAACTTCTGAGTTGCGTTTAATTTGTCAATTAAAGCCATCATGGTACAAATAGCCGTGGCATCGAGGGCTTTGATTCGCCCGCAATATTCAAATCTTGACATGTCAGCTATCATTGGTACATCAATGGGATGTCTTTGTAAATTCATTAACTTAGATTTCCAGAGTTTCTTTAACGTCGTTGAATTTGAAGATGCCTTGCTGGGGAGAGGAATGAAAAAGTTCACATGAGTAAAAAAGGTAGGATCCAAGAGACACGTGATGCAAAGCATGACTAAATTAAAATGATCCAACTGGCTTAATTTACTAGTTAGGTCATAATTAATTGCAACTAAAACAATTGAATTTGTCCGGACGATAAAAGAATCGTAAAGAAATTTACGAATTACACGAAATTCAAAAGAGTTGAATGAATAGGAAAAGGAGAAAATTGAAAATGTTGGATTTTGATTTAAACTCGTGAATGAATAGCGAATGTTGTAATAATCATTGTGCACGTATACGAATTCTTGTTTAGTAAGGTTAGTTTTTGGATCTGGGAAAATGTAAAATTTTGCAGTACATTTCAAATATTGAGTTTGATAAAATGCCATTGGTCCAAAAAACGAGGAATTCAAATTTAAAGTGGAATTCCAAGAATTTGAATGCGATTCCTCAACTATAACAAATTCATGTTGGGCAAAATAATTAATATAATTAATTGTTAAATCACTTCCGCTTTCAAATTCACCAACGACGTGAATTAAACAAGAATAAAACAAAATATTCAAATTATTTTCAAATCCCATGCCAAATTTATTATTATTTGGTTTGAACAAAATACACCGATTGAATTTAATTGAAAATACCATAAAAATAAATAATTTAATTGCCATCTTACATTCAAATTTATAAATCTTTGTAGAAATATAAGTTTTCTAAATGTCTTTAACAGTTTTCTTTATGTATATTAACGTGCATTATTTATCAATAAAAAGAAAACTCAATTAGAAAAGTTAAAAATATAAATAGCGAATAAATAAAAATGCATGTAGAAAAACACTTAAACCAAAGTGTTCACAATAGATTAATTTCTCAAGTGGAACTTTAACAACTTTTATATTTTTATTAATAAAATATCTCACCAATACTAATTAACTCAATTTTAATAATAAATATGTATGTATTATATTATATATATATACATTAAGAGTATATGTTTACTAACTCATATCCCTGGATAACTCAATGTCAATAAAGTTTTTTTTACTAATTTCTTTCCATATGTAACCTTTTTATTCAATTGTTTAATGTTTTCAAAATGTATGTAAGATTTATTTAAGATCTTAATGATTTCATAAATTAGGAAATGATGGATAATAAGGGCAATGGGTTAGGTAAACAAACAAACAATTTAAGAGTTAAAATTAATAAAACACAGCATATGAAGTTTTTTGTGTATATTTAAGAATATTATTAAAGCATTTCATTATATATCCTTGATAATTTTTCATATGCAAAAAACTTGTAATTTTAATTTTATAGGTATATGAAAAGTGATGGGAGATGTCTGATGGAGATAAGAGTCAATGAATAAATAATTATCATCCAAATCATGCAATGTTGTTTATTGAAAGTAAACCCTGAGTGTAAGGAAAACTGCGACGTGGGAAACAGTAACGTGTGTCAAAATTCAAAATACAATTTGGTTATTTGCTTCCTATGATATATATACCGTGAATCATATACGATAGTATTAAATATAAAATCAGTGAGATTTGATTAATGTTTAGGGGCTATTAATTATTTATGATAGAAATTCCGCCACTTCTTGTATTTCTCGTTTCCTGGCTTCTTTATGGGCCCAACGTGATTCGCTCAGTTCTGGACTCACTTTGTACTTCTCATGGAACACGCGCTCACCGCAAACTCCGCACTTTTTACCGCCTATATTAAATAAAGTTTATTATATTAAAATACCATCAATAGTATTACTGTTAAATTAAAATATAATTTTAACATTAAGTAAATTAGTAATTATTTATTGATTTTAAATAAACTTTATTTGCCTTCAAACGGAGGTTTTTTCATATAATCGAGCAAACATTTGAGATGGTAAAAATGACCGCAGAGGATTCGCTCCACGTGTAAACTCCCTGATTCATTCAGCTCGGCTAATTCAGGATCCTTAAACAGTTAAAATCATTTTAACTAACTTAAATTAATTGATTAATGTCAAAAATCAACAAGATAAAAAAAACAATAAATATGTTAATTTAAGTAAGACAATATGCAATCTATTTTAACAAATTAATTGGGTAATTTCGTAATTTGCAATTTACTCACTGTAGGGAGACAAAATTGGTTGCAATAAGGACATATTTGACTTGACAATCCGTGAATTTCCTCAATTAAAAACGAAGCCAAGGGTTTAAGAGATTTTTTAATTTTAAATTCCTCAGGGCTTCTATTATTTTTCATTGACGGCGGTTCCACGCATTTACGAGCGATTTCTTGAGCATGGGCTGAAAGCGTCCGAATCAAACTTGGAGGGAAATTGGAGGAATTGGACACAAGGCTCACACGACTTTCCGGATATTCATGAGGAACAGAAATTGTGCAGTTGAAATAGTAAAGGCCTTCGTGTAATCGCAATTCAATTGTAGAGCTTTTCTGCTTTAACTTAATTTCCTCGCCGTTAAATCTCTCTTTGAGCTCAAAGATTTCAGAAGCGCAAGAACACAAGGGATTCTTTGTTAGGAAATTCTGGAGGAATTCAACAATGAAAATTATGTCTGGTTTATCTGTGAAATAAAACGAAGAATTGATTTTATCATTAATTAAATATATGCGTGGCTTGG
>VJMY01001415.1:0-13136 GCA_009869795.1 Neelides sp. FZ-2019 | reverse complement strand
ACTTCGATCTTGGGAAATTGTGAAAGAAGATCCCATGACAACGACGAAACATGGAATGGAAAATGATTTCAAGTTCATTGAAGACACTGTGACGAAATACGTCAAGGCTTTTCACGAAGACATTAAAGAAAAGATGAACAAAGTTTCCATGCAAGAACGTCTTGTAGACTTACTTCACATAAACAGTTTCCTTATTCTTGAACGAACCTTCGCAGCCGAACCAACTTTTCAAATGCAAAACATTACACTTGACTGAATAGTTTTTCTATATACTGTAATTACTGTACGGTATTACAAAACTAGCGGATAATAAATATAGTTACTTTTCCCACAACCTTTATGAGAGCAAAGAAAAACTTAATTTCCATGTTTTTGTCTTCTGTGTTTATTCAATATTCCATTTGAGTTTTCTTATGGATTGAATCAATGTGAAATTTTAAATTTGTTAGATTTCCTTAAAAAAGAAATTATTATATTACCATTATCAATAATTAGGATGAATGATTGTTAAAAATACTGTTGTAATAAATATTATTTTTTGTCAATAAAAATACCTAAATATTTGCCACAATACGTGTATTTGTATTTTCCTTCGTGTTTTCCCAAATGATAATTAAAAGATTGGTGATTAGTAAATGATTTTAAACATAAATGGCAAAGATATGACTTTCTCCTGTATGACTTTTAGCTAATAGTTGAACAAGTCAATTGGTCTTTTGAACTTTCATTCACAATTCGTTTGGCAAACTCATGGAACTCTTGACTTAACAAATGTAGATGACGATTTTTGGCGTAGTACAGAAAACTATTTCTGATTTTAAACTTGGCTCCACAAATCGAACAAACAAACGGTCGAATTAATCCGCTTAATTTAAACCCCTTGTGAAATTCTTTTAAATGATTTTCAATATTTTCTAACGAGCGTTTCAAGCAATAAGAATTTCACTTCACATTCACTAACAGGACAAGAAATTAAAGATGGGATTTGGATTAAACCATTTGAGCTTTCTTCTTCACGTTGTGGAATGATAGGAGATTGAAATAGCCAAAACTTTAGTAATTTATAATTTAAATAGTATTTAAGATTTGTAATGAACTCTCGAGTGTTCTGTCAGAGCGTCGTTTCGTGCGAAACATTTTCCACAAGTTGAGCACAAAAAGGGTTTTTCTTTCGTATGGAGCTTCTCGTGGCGATTCAATTTATACCGATCCGCAAACATCATATTGCAAGTTGAACAAGCGAATTTCTTAATTTTTGGTTTAGGAAAATGAACTTCTTTTCTGTGTCTTTTCATTTTGTGAAGGGATTTGTATTTTTTCTCACAAAGATCACAACTAAAATTTCCCTCCCCATGGATTTGCTTCATGTGGTGGTTGAGGATATTCTTAAACATGTAATTCTTGGGACAGAGCTCACATTGAAAAACTGTTGCTTCCTCCCCATGTTCCTCCACCCTGTGTCTGGCCAAACGCTGGTAGCTTCCATATACTACAAATTGAAAAAAATCGAAGTAAAGAAAAATAGGTAATTGATTTAAAATTATTTTTAAAAAATAATTAAAAATGTATTTTTCAAACTTACAAAATGTTTTTCCACATTTTTTACAAATGAGATCCTTCGACCTTTCACAACGATGCTTGTGAACCAAAAGAGCAGCAAGATTTTTTCTCTTCTCACCACACGTGTCGCAAACGACTTCGCATTTTTCATGGATCTTTTCAATGTGAATTCTACAAGAAAATGAAAATAATAATATTATTCAAAATAACGCTTTCGCAAATTTCATTTTATACTTAGCAATTTCATAGTTAATAATATGCATAAAAGTTAAATCAAACCTTAAAATTTTAATGCTCGCAAATGATTTTTCACAGTAAGGACAAATCTGTTCTTGTTCTTGAGGATCACAACTTTTGTAGACTGTCTCTCCATCTTTTCTATGAATCCGGTCAAAATGACGACCAACAGAAATTTTGTCCGTGCTTTGAAAGTCACAGAATTGAAAATTGCAAATAAAGAAAGTTGAACCGTCTGGTTTCACTACTGGAGAAAATCTAAATGATGATCTCTTTCTTTTTCGCCCAAGAATTAACGCACTTTCTCCAATTACCACTTGATGGGTCGACCTTAAATGATCAATGAGACAAATTTCGTTCGAATTCTTGTAATCACAATTTTCATAATCGCAGAAAAACACAATTTCTCTATTTTCATTCCTAACAGAATACATTGGAATTTTCAGGCTCTGTTTTATGTGAGACTTCAAAGTTGTGGATTTGTGATTTAACCTAACATGTTCATAAAGGACAGATTTATTTGAATTTTGAAAATCGCAGTTATGGAAATTACATTTGAATTCGGCCAATCCACTGTCATTGACAACTACTGGATAATTTCGATAACGGTTAAAGATTCCCTTGTCGTCTGCAATTTGCTTGATAATTTCCTTCTTTTTCTCTTTACTTATTTGAATCCATCTCTCATGGTTGCCGTGACTCTTGAAGTCGCCTTTGGAATCGCAGTTCTCATACCTGCATTCATATTCCTGATGGTCATTGTCATTGGAAGACTTTCCATTTTTACGTTTAATTTTCTTTCGATTTGTCTGTCGAATTTTGGCTATCTTCGGTTGTTTGAACGCTTGAGACAATTCTTTGGTCGTCATGTCTTCGAGTCTTTTTAGATGAACAAAAGAAATTCGTTCTGTGGCTTCCTTCATTAAAAGTCTCGCATTTTTTTCAGTCAATGTGCGTTGTCTTCTTCTCATTGATCTTCTTACAACTTGTCTAAATTTAAAACACATTAATATTAGAAGATCACAATTTTATTAAGAATATATTAAAAATTGGTTTGATTAAATATTGAATAAAAATCAAAACAAATAATAAAATCATAACTTGAATAAGGTTTTTATAATATTAAATAATATTATTATTTTTACCTAGTTGCAATAGATGTAGTTTTACTTGAGGCTGATAAAGAGCCGACGAAATCATAGTCATTGGAACATTCACTAAGAGTTGTTGATGAAGACGGTGAGGGAATAAAATCAAAATCCCTTTCTATAAATTCCGAATTAACTCCATTCATTTGATCTTCTAAGCTGAGAACATTTTCTCCATAATTATGAAATTTAGTCATCGGGAAAAGTTTAATATCCTCAGTTGGTTCATTCTCATATAAATTGATTTCTAGAGCTGAAAAGGTTTGACTGGTTAATTAATTTAATAAATCAAACATTAGATAAACTCTATTTTAACGTATTAGTTAATTTAAATCTCACCTTTACATATTTTAAGATTCAAATCACGATTGAAAATTGCACATTCGAAATTTTGACAAGTCAAATTTAAAGTGGCAAAAAATTGCTGACTATTTTGTAAGGAACTTTTTATAGCATTTTGAAATTCGTTGATTTTCCTTTGCAACTCTTTAAAATATTGAACTTGAGTTGAAATTTCTACAAGAAAACTATAACAATTAGAACAAAGAGATGAAGAATTGAACTCGTCGAATGTGAAACTCGTCATTGATAAAACGAAACAAAAAGAATCATATAGAGATTCTTCAATCCACCTCAAACACTTTGGATCGCATTTGCTACAAATGACACAATAATTAACTTCCATTATTTACATGTAATTTACTTTTATAATTCAAATATTAACATTTTATTTAGAAACAAAAACAAGAGCTTTAATTAATTTAATGACAATGACACACACTCTCAAATTACAATGTTATCATGACCTCATTACCTCACCTCATAAGAGATAAAGCGTAAAGCAAATTGTAAAAAGTAAAAGGAGTAATTTTGTTATTTATGTATACCGCGGAATGAGACCGCAACATTTACACTACCTACAATCAACACAACAATATTCTTGTATTCAATACATACCTAGTACATATATGTAGAAACCTATGTAGGTAAATAAAATGCTTCCTTAATTTAACAAATAAGAATATAAAATAAACATCATTTTAATAATTTATCCTTTTCAGCCAAGAATATTAAATTAAGGTGTTTCTTTTCATACGTTTATTAGCTAATTGTCTCATCCTCTCATCATTAATAGGTATATCTTATTTCGTGACTAAAATATTGAATAATCATTTCAATCAAATATCGTTTATTTTAGGTTTTAATGAAGAATTTTAAAAGAAGAGATGAGATTATGATCATTCAAATTGCTGGTAGATGGCGTATACAATGTAAAATCAAATTCAAAATATTGATTATTTTATTAAATATTTCCATAAATACTATTATTAAAAGATCGTTAATATTATACCTTTAAATTTTAACAGTGAAAATACATTATGGAACAGATTAAATAAATTATACAACTTCATAACAATTAAGAATGATAACAAATTAATAGCAAAACAGCGTTTATTTAAATGATTAACTTTAACAGTACAAATCAGTATTTAAGGTTTCTTGTGAACTCCTTTTGAGTGTCCTGTCAGTGTGTCCTTTCGTGCAAAACATTTTCCACAAATTGAGCACAAAAGGGTTTTCTTTCGTATGGATCCTCTCGTGGCATTTCAATTTGTACCGATCCGCAAACTTCATATTACAAGTTAAACAAGCAAGTTTTTTATTTCGGCTTTAGGAAAGTGAACATATCTTTTGCGTATTTTCATTTTTTCGTGAGATTGGAACTTTTTCACACAAAGATCACAACTTGCATTTTCCCCGTCATGAATTTGCCGTTTATTACTATTTAACTATTTCTTCCTCACCATGTTCCTCTATCATGTGTTTGGCCAAGGTCTGGGTACTCCCATATGCTATGAATTAATTTAACAATATTATTATTGTTATTATTATTAAATATTAAATGATTATATGAAATTAAACTATTTAACCATTATTTAAATCAGATTGATAAAAAATGAATTTTTCAAACTTACGAAATGTCTTCGTTTTTTACAAAATGAGATCATTCGTCCCTTCACACCGAAGCTTGTGAAAATCAAGAGAAGGAAGACTTTTCCTCTTCTCACCGTAAGTGTCGCAAACGAATTCGCATTCTTCATGCATATTTTTAATGTGACTTCTACAAGAAAATGCATATATTTTTTATGAATGTTCTAAATAATACATTTCCAAAGTTCCTTTTTACTTTATTTAATTTTTTCTCAGTTAATAGTGGAATTTAATTAAAAGTTAAAGCAATTTCCATAATCACAGAAAAATACAAAAACACAATTTCCCCATTTTCATTTCTAACTCAATACGTGGGTTTTTTCAAGCTCTTTCTTATAGTAGAATTCCACACAGCGGATTTGTGATTTATTCTAGCATGTTCTCGAAGGAGAGATTTATTCGAATTTTGAAAATCGCAATTAGGGAAATCACATTGGAATTCGGCCAATCCAATGCCATTGATGGGTATTTACAATAACGGCTGAAGATTCGATTGTCGTCTAAAATTTGCTTGACAATTTTCTTTCTTTCCTCTTTACTTAATTTGCGAATCCATCTCTCATAGTTGTATTGATTATTGACGTTGAGTTTCTTGAAATTGCAGTTCGCATAGCAGCAGTGATATTCCAGTTGGCCTTTGTCGTTCAAATGTGCAATTCCCAATCGTGATGTATGTATGTAGCTTTTATGTAGGCATGTACCATATGAAATAATTTGAGTGGGGCTAATTGAGAAAATATTACAAAGAGGGTAATTCGAGCTAAGTCCAACCAAATCTTTTGAAATATATGTGTCGATTGCGCAGAAGAAGCTTGCCATTTACAAGTATCTATTCTTCACATTTTCACCTTTAGCAAAAATATATTAACTGGATCACACCTTAATTATTCATTCTCCTCATAAATTCATAATTCTCCTTTAAGTTTTCTATAATTCCTCTTATGAGGATCTAAATTATAAAGTGAAGTTCACAGTTCACACCGTGAAGCCTCGAAATTGATCCACACTCGGCAGACCAAATTTTTAGTTTAGAAATTACGTGAGTTCTTTAATTTGACCTTTCCTTCAAACTCCACCCGCCCATCAAATCCCTTTGAAAGTTTAAATAGAACTCAATCTAAATATTTTAATTTATTTACTCCCATGGAATTATAAGTCTATTTTGTTCAACATTGGCCTTTTCAATTTCTCATATTCATAGTTTAAAAATACAGAAATATTAGCAAGGAATTAATTAGTCAATTGTCAAAATGCATAAGTCAATTTTAAAACCAGGCAAGAGCCAAAGCTCCTTCTCACTCACTTCACTCGCCATCAAAGTCCTTTAACCAAAAAAGTCAGACACACAATTGAGTCAAAGCCATCAAGCTCTTTAAAGAAAGGAGACCAATAGAAGTTCATTTTTCTCTTTTACTATAATTTTCCCATTAATTTCATTTCTCCCAATTGCTTCTTCAAATCCAAAAATCATATTTAATTTTAATAACAAATTACTTATTCACTATTAGTTATTTAAAAGAGATTCTCAATAAACTTTCAGAGTTTTCAACTCCCAGAAGGTGACCCGAGTTTTGAAGCCGAGTGATGATGAGCCGATAGCTCCTTCTACATCCGAGTCAACAGTCGCTGAGAATTCTCAAGTGGCACTGACACCTGGATCAGCCACACGACAGAAAATCGAAGTAATGGAATCTCAAGAAACCTCAGAACCAATCAAGACAAAGAAACCTTCAGGTTTGTCAAATTACATTTCTTTTATTTTCTTATTTTTAAAATTCTTTTAATGTTTTGCCCATTTGTCATCTTTAAATCTCTGTCAATTTGTTATATTCGAGATTTAACTTATAAAGCAATTTCACGTCAATTAAATTTATTTTTAACTATTAAACTTAATTGTATTTGAAAGGCATTTAACTCAATTTGATAAATTGCAGACTCAGCATTTAAACAGCAAAAGCTCTCAGCATGGCAACCGATCCTCACTGCAGGCACAGTTCTTCCAACATTCTTTGTGATTGGGATTTTGTTCATTCCTGTGGGCATTGGCCTTTGGTACTTCTCAGACAACGTTCACGAAGTCATCGTTCCTTACACCGACTGCACATCAATTGACAACCCACACGAGACGTGCGCGAACATCATTGAGAAAAACCTAAATGCAACTTGTAACTGTCGGGTCAATTTCACCCTGGACAAAGATCTGAGCGTAAGTTACAAGCTAATTAATTCATTATTTAATTAATTCATAATGACGATTCCCATAATTTTTTTAATTGCATGTCCTTATTTATTGACTAATTAGTAAGTAATTTAATATTTGCTAATTCGATTTGTAAAGAGTTGAGTTTAATAAAGATGAGTCTTCTGGGGACAAATTAATTTAGCTTTGATGAATGGATTTTTAATTGTAATTTTGTAATTCCAGGGGAAGGTTTACATGTATTACGCCTTGACGAACTTTTACCAAAATCACCGTCGCTATGTCAAGTCTCGAGATGATAATCAACTGTTTGGTAAAATCGGTTCAGCTGGCGCCCCAGTGAGACCCTCGGATGATTGCAGTCCTTTCAACATCGATAAAGAGACAAAGAAATTTATTTTTCCATGCGGAGCCATCGCGAACTCAATGTTCTCCGACGAGATCAAATTGTTCTACGACTCTTCAAAGCTGCATGACAATCCAACGTCGGTCAATTTGATCAGAAAGGGAATTGCTTGGGAGTCCGACAAAGAGTTCAAGTTCCAAAACCCGCCGCAATTTGGAAATCGGAATGACAAGATTTGGGAGAGCTTCGTGAAACCCAAGAATTGGAGGAAGGAGCTTTGGGATTTGGATCCTGGAAACAAAGACAACAATGGGCTTGTGAATGAGGATTTCATCGTGTGGATGCGAACGGCCGCTTTGCCCAATTTCCGTAAACTTTACAGAATCGTCGATCCAGCGACTCCTTCATTTCAGAAAGGAATGCCCAGTGGTTCTTATTTCCTCAACATTAGTTACGGTAATTAGTGCTCATTTTTATATCCTCATATTAATTTAATTGAAATATTCGTTAAAAATTCTCGTGAAAAGGATTAAAATGTGTATCTATTTATTTTTACAGCTTATCCTGTTATCAAATTCCAAGGGACAAAAAGCATTGTTTTCTCTTCAACTTCGCTTCTTGGTGGAAAGAATCCGTTTCTTGGTGTTTCATACATCGTCGTTGGAACTGTTTGCCTCGTCCTTGGGATCATTTTCCTCTTTGTTCATATCAACTATGGGAAAAGGTATGAACTCAATTATCCTTAAAGAATTTAACATTTAAATTACTCGCTCTTTTACACTTTACTAATTCTTTTTAAAACTTTTTATTTTTTGCCGTATATTCTCTGCTTATTTTCGTAATTAATTTGAGGCGTGATAGGAAGGCGAAGACGACGCCGATTGGCTCAAATGGACCAAATGCAAATGTTCAACCTTTCACGGTTGATAAATCTTTTGAAACGAGCAGCCAGCAAACTCCGATTCTCAAACCTTTTGTTTCTTCTTAACTCCTCTTTACTTTCTGCTTTTGATAAAACCTCATACTTTTCTATATATATACATAACACTATATATCCACTATATATGATTTATGCTTTTATAATATGAGACTCATTAAATCTTGATTTTGTTGACTGGTTGCGAGAGATTTTAATTGTCAAATTGTTTCAGCACATGGGAAATGACGAACGTGGATACCAGAACGCCGTATTAAACTTTCTTCTGTATTAACTTCATATTATTCTTAAAGTGTATTTAATTTTTAAACTTAATTATGTCATCCTTAATCTTGTTGTTTAATTTTTAGCTTAAGGTTATTAAGTTAGCATTTAGGGCTTAATTCAATTGTCATGTAGGAATGTCTTATTTTCTAAAAATTGTAAGTAGTTAAAATTCAGGTCCACTATTGTCGTCTATTGTTTTTAGTCTATTTAATTCCATAATTGTAGAGCATCATAGCAAAACTATACATATTAAATGGCACTTTAAGTCTTGCACAATAATCCCTCTGACAAATGATATTTTCAATCTTTAATAAATTAACCGCATTGTTATTTGTATACAGAAATGCACAATTGAAAAGTTTTTTGTGATACTAGTTCTTATTTAAATCTTTTGTTAACTATTGAAGTTAAACTTCTTCAGTGTATTTGTTCCATATTCTTTTGGTGCTTTACATTCTAATAATGAATAAATCACTATTAATTAATCATTTGGCAAGTTCGATTTTTATTTACTGAGCATCACATATACACGAATAATTTCACATTCCTTGGATTTTTATTTGTAATTATAAAATTAATATCAGAATAGGAAGTATCGACTCTAAAAGTTGAAATGTTATACCTAGTTAATTGAATACGAATATGATATGGATACCTAGGCTCGTATTATATTTTTTATAAAAAAATATACATAGGTATATATATGTATACACCTATAGGTACCTACATTATTTGCATGAACTTTAAATACTATATTGAAATGTTATACACATTAAGAGCTTTGCTATAGGCTATAGATGATCTTCAGCATCAAAATTCTATAATTTAATATGTAGCGTAAACGTAATGAATGAAATGTTAATTTTTATGACCATAATTACCTTTTTACAAGTCTGATATCTAAGTACATAAGTCATCTGCACAAGTTGAGTTTTAATGTCAGTTTAATATAATAATTTGCTTTGTTTTGACTGTTCTCTCTTGAATGCCATGTTTATGACTTTTGCTCTCACAATCAGTACAATGCCTTAAATGAGCGGAGAAAAAATTGACAACTCTAGCAATATAGATAGATGTATTTTATGAGATTTCGAGACTTTGAAATTAGTACATTAATATAAGAATGTATTTATATATTCTTGTATAATTGATTCTTATATACAAGTCAGAAAAAATTGCATGTTGTACATTATTACATGCATCATATGAATCTTATGTAGGTACATATGTTTATGTATCTCCTGACATAAAAAGTAATCTCACTGCAATAATCAGAATGCATCAAATTCTTAGTATTTATCTTATCATAATTTCCAGACATAACAAATCAATGACTATTTCTAGATTATATTAAATTAACTATATGCATTTCTTCATAATTGATAATCAAAGTGATAGATAGGTATTGTTGTATATATATACATATATGAAATGAAGTGTAAAACCATTCAAAGAACCATTTTATATCGGGTACAACAATACACGATACGTACATTTGTGTAGCATGTTTCTGATGACTAGTGCAATTTTTGTTATTAATTTAAGATTAAGTGTTTCTCTTTCTTAAAATCGCATGTATGAATTTTCCTAGAACTTTCTCTACTTAAACACTGGGTCATTTTGATATTCTTCTGATTTGACTGCTCTGTGTAAACTTGCTTTCATTGTAATCGATCTCTTCTATCAGTCTAACATTATATTATTGGACGCTGAGGTTGGACGAAATCTAGAAAGGTAAATTTATTTGTCAAATCTATAATTCTACAACTATCTATATTTATATATTTTATTTAAGAATCATTTTTAATAAACAAGCGATTGTGAAAAATTATTTGTTCACATTTACATTATTTAAAGAAAAAATTGAAAACGTGTAAATATTAGATGATTTTTGATATAATAAAATGAAAGTAAATAATTAATCATATTCAATTATTTGCAAATAAATATAATAAAGTAAATTACTAAAATTAGAGCATCAGAATACCTTCTTTATGTTAAAAGATATATGGATTTCGATTTTTTTAAATCATAAATTTATATTTTCAATTACTGCAAATTCGATTATATCTTTCTATTTAAATAGATAATATTTAAGAAATAAAATCTTTTGAATTCCCTCTAGGATTGAAAATGCCGGAGATTTTGATTGAACCCAAAAAGACGCCTTATCAGGGAATACGAAGATGTTTCGGATACTTCAAATGCTCTCAATGCAACCGAATTTGGATGAGTGGGAATTCATGGGCAAATTGCGGCCAAGAGTGCATGGCTTGTCGCATCAACATTTACCCTCACGCTCAACGAAAGCTCCTTTACAGGAAAAAACCCCAAAATGAGAACAATAGGAAAGCGCACTTGCAAGATCTTTGTGAGAAATGTATTAAACTTGAGCGAAGTTGCATAATTTATAATAAAAAGAAAGGATAAAATCAATTGTTAATTTTGAGATACTTGTCAAGATTTTTCCTTTTATTAAACCTTCAATTCTCAAGTTAATAGAAAAATGTTTGATAATAATAATAACAATTTAATAATGCTCACTTATTAATATAAATCAATAGTAACCATGGTTAATTGCTTGTAAGAAAGTTTTATATGTATTGTTTTTGATCTTTTGGCTATGAAAGTAATTTTAAAATATTTTATTTAAATTCACTATTTGTAAATTTTTTAGAATTGAACTATTGTACTGACTATTACTCATCTGTAATATTAAAAAATCGATTATTTTTATAATTTCTTTTTAAAACGTGTTAATTTATCACATTTTTCAAAATTAAATAGAAAATTAATTTTTATCATTATCATCATTTCATCATTACGAAGATTTTATTAAAATTTTTATCTTTATTAATATTCTATTTTAATTTCTATTGGCAATATAAGAGCTTTCACCTTTACATTCTCATGTTTATGAAAACAAATGTCTGTTAATAAAATCTTTGTAGTTGAGTTGAGTAAAAATTATATCTTATATTAAAATAACACAATAATTTAATTATCTAAAATCTTAAACCCGAAGTTATCAAACAAATATTTCATAAACTTGATTGGACTTTTCTCAAGAATTGACGTAGGTGAATATTCTACATTGGTCGTATACACCAGAGCATAAACTTTTATTTCCGAAACTGTAACCATCCTCCATAGCTTTTACGTAATTGTAATATCTGCTTCTATTGGTCTCCATCATCGGTCCACGATTAACACTAATAGCAAATTAATATTGATTTAAATGTCAATAAGTTCATTATTATTAATTGAGCTCAATTTAAATATTAAAGCGATATTGAAAAATATAATTA
Source organism: Neelides sp. FZ-2019 (assembly GCA_009869795.1). NCBI lineage: Eukaryota > Metazoa > Arthropoda > Collembola > Neelipleona > Neelidae > Neelides > Neelides sp. FZ-2019. The sequence continues at coordinate 1,141 of VJMY01001415.1, read as the reverse complement.
ATTCTATTATGTACGTGAGTTTCTCTAAGAATAGTTCAGCAATGTGAGTGAAACTGTCCTGATCCGAAAACACTTCACATAAAAATTTTCTCTGGCACGAATTGTCTTGAATCTGAAAATAATATTAGTACATATTTTACATGTCTCAGCTCAAACCAAATCCCGCACTTTTTTTAAATCCAATTTGTGCACGTCTCGTGACGATTCTAAGACGTTTATTTTGAATCGTCATGTGACTTGCACAATTTGGATTTTAAAAAAAGTGCCAGATGTGGTCTGGATTGAGACATGTATAATATACTGGTCTTTAATCCTATGAAATTGAATAAAGTTTTTATTAAAATACAAGCAAATACATTCAAAACTTGAAAGTAATTAGATAGTTTGCTGAGTTCTGAATTATACGCAGGTTCATCATATGTTTCTTCAAATTCCCTTTCTGAATTTCTCTTTCTTCGAACAAATCTAAGATTGAATGTTGGAAGTGCAAAGGTCAGCGGAATTACAAATTCAAAACCTATAATAAATAAGTTTTCAATTTCTTGATATTTCCAATAAAATAATGCAAATTATAATATTTTCTTTACCACAAACAATAACAGCTCCTGTATTAAAACCAAAAAAGTATTGCCTTTTCACTCTGTTACTTCTTCCATGTTCATGCTGAGTTTCTATATGATTTGACTTAAGTTCGAAATCGTCTTCGAGCTTAATTTTGAGTAATTTCACCAAAAGATTCCAAAATTGAATTGCTGGTTGATAAAGTCTATCATTTATAGGAGAATAAACACACCGGGAAAATTGACTTTCACATTTAACTTCGCTGCTCAGAAATCCAGACTCCATTGCTTTAATGAACCGAAAATAACGATTGTCCATATCTTGTTTAATAGGTCCATGATCAGCCCTGTTAATTAAAATCACGATATATTACACTATTTAAATCCAAAATTTTGTGCAAGACTCGTAAAATCTCTAAAGATTCTCTAAATTCTTTAAATCTTAAGAAGAATAAAAGATAGTTTAAATAAAAGAAAAACTCAATACTTATATATTTATGTTTAATTTACCTAAGTCGCTTCGAGATCAATTGCGTGAGAATGAGATATTGATCTTCGTTTGAGAATATTTCACATAAAAA
>VJMY01001414.1:0-13153 GCA_009869795.1 Neelides sp. FZ-2019 | reverse complement strand
ATCAAATATTTATGCATTTCCCTTTTATTATTTATGCAAAAGTGTATTTATGCACTTATAATCAAATTTTATGCATTTTTATTTATTTATTTATGCACTTTAATATATACTCATAATAATATAGTAATAATAATATGAATAATATTCAACTAGTAAATGTTTATAATAAAAGAGACTTCATAAATTGCATTGATTAAAATTTTTCCTTCCCATCATCATAATGCATTTAAATAAGAAAAATCTTTAAGAGACATAACCATTTTATTACCAATCCTCATCTTCAATTCTGAATGATTTAATTAATAAAAATACATCTCTTTGATTAAATTACAATATTACCCAAATTTATGAAACAAGACAATACATTATTTTTTAAACTTTTTTAATTGTAATAATATTAAAATTTAGAATTTTCCAAATTGATCACAAATGTGCCTGCCTAAACTTAATTTTGATTTTTAAATAAATTTTATTTAAAAATTTTGCGCTCGTAGATTAATTATAAATAATGATACATAAATCGTAAAAATAATAATGGCTTCATTAACTTCCCCTATGATTACCTTACGCATTTAACAGTAAGATAATTTAAGCTTTTCCTTGATGATTTTTAAGCAAAATTTACTTTTTTGTATTTGTTAGTAAATTAATTTAATAATTAATTAATATAAAAATTGATTCAATTTTTGTATATTAATTTATTCACTAATTAAATTAAAGGGTAAAAGATGGTGAAAGTAAAGCTAATCGTTTTGTGGTTAGTACAAACTAGTTAATAACATGGTGAATTGGTCTACATTAAAGTCATTACTAATTCTAATTAATGATTAATAATTTTATTTGATTAAGGAGACATTTTTTGTGGTAACAGCGAAGTTAAAACATGGAAGCGAAGAGTCGGTTAAAACAAAAGGGAGTAAAAAAAATCAAAATGATTTTGTCATTTTGTCCTTAATTCGTCTCAATTAAGTTGAACTCAATTAAGTTGGTGTGGATTAAGGTTATTAACTTGAATGTGAGTAAGCGGTGTTTGTGAATCCTCCCGAGTAAATGGAGGAGCCCGAAGCCTCTGAGCCCTTCTTCCTCCTTCTCAAACAGAGGACGAAGAGGAGGACGAGCACGGCGATCATGAGGAATAAACCGGAAAACGCAATGGCGAGGGCGAAGTCGCGTTTGGCGAAACAAAGAGCGTCGCTTTTGTCGTCGAGTCGCTCCACGTCGTTCTCGTTGTTCTCGTTCACCCAAAGCCCATCAAAAACCTTAGAAAAAATTTAATTTATTTAATATTTACAATTAAAACAATAAAATTAATTAATTGAAGTTAATTGCAATTAAAACTATCATTAATTACTATTGTCAATTTAAATTTAAATTACTTCAATCGTAGCTTCTTCGTCTTTCAGGGCAGCACCTCTTTTTTTCCTCAAATTTTGGTTGGTTGGCCCAACGCACTCGGGTTTTGTGCAATCTTGGCAAAACTTGACATTGCACGCGTAGTAGACAGAAGGGGAATATGGGAATTTATGAGCGAGGAATTCCACCGTGGCGATGGAGCCATTGTAAGTGAATTCGGGCATGATGTCAGGATCCACCGGGCAACCTTCGCTGTTCACTAATTGCTGCTCCGCCCATCCAAGCCCGTCACGAACGTTGCAATCAGTCACAATGAATGGACTTCTATTGGACAAAAAACGTTCATTAGCAGGATTTAGCTTCATATTGGCTTCACAGCTTTACTTTTATAGTTTTAAATTAAAAAAACTACAATTTCAATTATTTCATTTGAATAACCTATTAGTTCTTGAATAATTACTGTATTTAATAATATTTATCTAAGTATGTTTTTCACTTTAATTATTATTTAGGATTTAAATTTAATTGTAATTAAAATGTACTTTTCATGGGACTCAATTGAAATTTTGAGTGGATCTCCAATTTTGACTCCAGTTTTGTCTCCTTCGAGATCTTCGCCGTGGCGGAGGATTCTCATTGTCACAGTTTTCTGTAGTTGGTATTTGCACTTCACGTTGAACCCTCGACCGAAACCTGTCACGAGCTTCGGATGCGGCTCAAGAATAACTGTAATTAAAAACACAAACTCACATTACAACTTATTTCTAATCCCTTGACTTTCAAGTTTAGCTAATTTCCCCAATGAGAATAAAAATTCAATAAGAATCACTTTGTAAAAATCGACAATTTAATTTTATTAGATTAGTTTAATTTAATTAATTGATTTTACTTGTGTTGAAAAACTCAGAGTCTTGAGACATCATGGTGTTACAACTCCGGAGTGGTAAATGGTAAGTGATGGAATCAACGTCACTGTATTCTTGTAAGCAAGAAGAATTCTTGCTTAACCCCTTTTAAAATAATTAAATCAAATTAAATTATATAAATTCTCGATTTATTTTTTAAACTATGTTTTCAATCATTTTCAGCATATAAATATCATGTAAATAGTCTAAATAAATTAGAAAATAGTTAAATATTTTGTATTTACCTTTGGATAAATCATCCCATAAAAATGAGCATGAGGTGTTGGAATCCTGAAAGTGAAATATTTAATTTAAAAATGTTGGTAATTATTTTAAATTTTCCGCTTATAAATTAACCACTTAATAAAGGTTATATTAAATTGTAGTTTTAGTAAAATAGTTAAATTACTTGACGCGAATTTCATGTGACCCGCATTTGATCTCGATGTTTTCCTCCTTGATGTTGGCAATCGTGGTCGTAGGCGTCCGCTCTGTCGTAGGCGGCTCAGGCAACGACAACCCTGACGTCACCTGTAAATTACGTTATGCAAACAACACACGTTAGAAATTTCCTTTCTCATCCCCTTCAAACTCCAATTCTCCCTTTTCTATCATTTTATTTTAACTCTCCAAAACACCAAAAAACCCAATAAAAAAATTTCTCTAAACAATTTTCCACCAAAATAATTTAAATGAACAGTTAAAGTTAAAAAAAGTGTTGGAATTTGCAATTCCGCGTGGGATAGCGTGGGAGTTATGCGAAAAAATTGCACAACTCGATGGCCCTTTAATGCTCTTCTTTTAAAAGTGAAATTTCCTTCGAGTTTCTTGGAAACCAAGGGTTGAGACTCAAGTTAAAGTTAAGATGATAATTAAGGTTTTATTTACCAGGAGGGTTAGGGCGAACAACCAGGCGGGTATTTGATCCATGATGTTGTTATGGATCTCTTGGTAGCGGAAGACGCGTTTCCTTTCACTCCGCTGTTGGGGCGACGGCGATGACCTTCGTTCAATCCTTTTCTTCTCTTGGGAGTCTTGGAAGGAAAGGGGTGAAGGGGAGAATCCCTACAGCTACCCAAACACCCCACACACCTGTCTTCTCTATACCTCTAATATACCTCTCAGGTAAAAATTCAACTAACTCCTTTAACCACAATCATCCTTATGCATCTTTCTTATTAGCGCTATTGAGTTTAGACGAATCCCACACACACAGGTACCTTTGAGTTACCATAGTAACAAGGATCTTTTGCATTGAAGAAATAGCCAAAAGAATCTTCTATTGGAATATTGACAAGGTAACGTTTAAACTCTATAATTGCTAATGCCATGGTTATATTCATAGTCATAGCTATAGGATTCATCTATAGATTCATAATATGAATCATATTCATTTCTTACAATGCTAGTTCTTTACAGTTTACCATAGAATCGCATAAAGATTCATAAAGAAAATGCTTATAGAATTCTTACATTTCTTATAGATTTCTTATACATGTCTTATGAGTCGCGGAATTCTTTTATAGTGTAGGAGCAACATGAGTCTTTTCTTCTGAACTGCCACGTAACGTCGTGGAGATCCAAGAAGAATCTCTTAATCTCACCTGTATTAAATAAAGATCCTTCATTGAAATGTTACGGAGATCCGCACATCACCGCCGCTACAACACCGCAGACAATTTGACCACACTCACCCACTAACTAACATTAACAATTAGACATCTCTGTGTATTTTCATTAAATATACCTCAACAGCTATTCTTCTCATTACAATCCATCAACACCTCATAATCATTATCCTAAACATCATTTTAAACCTATTTATACTATCATTATTATTTGTAAATCTATAGGTCTATACATTATATAGGGAATATATTTACAGCATATTATATATGAATCTTTATTACTAGTCTTTATTAGTTTAATTAAAGAAGCCTTAAAGAATAAAAACTCCTACACATTCTCATATGGAATTGCAAACACAAGAAATATATTTGGTAGAAAAAATGTACATGAAATTTCCTCTTGTTTGAACCTTCTTTGTTTGCTCATCTTCTTGTGAGTTTTATCCTTCCTCAATTTCCTCCTTTGTTGAAATAAAGGAGAACTTGAAGGTTTATTTTCAGCTTTTTAACCAACTAGCCTTTTTCCTTCGCACAAGGACGAAATCCACAGGAGAATAAACGGATGCCATTTGATGCATCTTCACGGATCCTTCAACAATTTGCTCATTTCACACATATTTCAAATGACGTCATGATGTCTATTTTACATAATTCGTGAAGGAGCTTTTATTCATAAAAAATGAATGAAAAGGAGCTTTTATTGATAAGAAATGCAAGTAAATAATTATTTTCCTTCTTCAACCAGTCTCATTTTTATTGAATAATTTATTCTCATCACCATCTCACTGACTGAGTGAGTGACATAAAGACCGAGTAGTGATGAAAGCATATTACATTATAAAAATGAATTATTACATCCTATGGAAAATTTCAATATTAAATTTTTACATAAAGCGGAAACAAGATCCATCAGACTGAACTGGAATTGTACATTTTAGAAGAGCATTTTCTCCTAGTGCAAAATCTCCACATGATGCAAGTTTCATATCTATAATTTATAATATTTATTATAATTGTAGACATTTATCAATTGTTCGTTAATATTAATTGTTAAAAATTATATTAACTCATTTATAATTGTAATTGAATAAAAATGTCATTACTTGGCTTGCAGATTTTGTGACAATTGAATGCACATTTTCCCATGAATAATTTACCATTTGCATTACAATGTGCAACGTCGTGAGGTATTATTTCATTACTAGTTACGGCGGGTGCTTTTGGTGTACAAATATCACCAATCCAAGCATCGCATTGACTGCAATCGAATGCTATTTTAAAATTACATTTTTTAATATTTAATTTTTGATTTAAAGCATTGAAATTGTCTTATTGTGTATATGTAATTGTGAAATAATGCTAAGTATTTATTATGATTGCAAGGAACTGTTTAGAACATTTTACCACATGATGAGTTTACGCCTTTTAACGCTGCATTCCGACTTTCTAAACAAATATTTGGATGAACTTTTTATGAACATCAGAATAAAATTAATTTTACTCAATACCGACAATAAGAGATAGACACTGAAGAGAAAAAAATGTTTATTTATTTAGCTTACCAGGTTCATCAACTTCAAATGAAACTTTCGAAGGGCTAGCAGCACTCTATTGAATAAAATGAATTTCACAAATTACATATATGTATAAATTAAAATTTTTTCCAATTTACATGCAAAACAAATTTTAGATTTAATGTGTTATAAAGGTCGTACCAATTTTAATTCAAAGATGAAACAGATAAAAATAATTAAAACAGAATTCATTTTAAATTAGTCAATGAATATTTTAACGATTAAAATTAAGTAAAATATAATTTATTTGAAAAATTGACAATGATAAATACAAACACAAGTGTGAATTGAATAGAGTTCGTTCAAATTCTCTGTAAATTAAATGAAATTGTTTAAAAAAATAAATTTAATTTAAGTTGATCTTTAAACATTGACACATTAATTGTTAATTGTTGACGCAAAATGTTCCAACTGTTTAAATAATTTAATTCTCATTAATTTCATGTATATTCATTTTAATAATTTTCATATATTTGAGTCTTCTCACAATGATTTGTGAATAATTGATTATGAATAATAAAGAATGAGTCATGAGATTCACAGAATTAAAATTGATGGCGAGTCTGATCGGAATTTCCAATAAATGATCTCCAGGGCTAAAGGGCTGATCATCACCATGTTTAAATACGAGAAAAAAGTCTGCGCTGTTGCTCATGTTCTTTCCTTTATTATTTTAATGCAATTTTGCTCGAGGATTTAAAGTGTAATTGAACCTCGATTTTTAACATTCCATCCATTGAATTTACATTGATGTGAGCAATTCATGAAATTTCATCATTTTCATCATTTCCCATCTTCTCTTATATTAACTGTATAAAGCGGAGTAATGCGAAGAAACAGAGAAGAGAGTGAAAGCACGTTTTACATGCATAACGAATATCGCTTTGGTGTACAATTTACAGAATTTACACGAAAGCAAATGCACCAAGGAATTGTTCATAGCAATTTCAACGTCATCTAGATTGTGGATGAAACGAGTTTAAGATCCCATTAAAGAGAAGATGATGGAAAATTGAAGGGGCGAGCGAAGCAACCGCACAAATTGACGTCTTTGACTCACCGACCCTCATCGCCACTCATCAAAATTTATATTCATTTATAAATATATGGAAAATGATTTAAATTATTTTATTTCGTTGTTTTTGGCTTGGCACATTTTAAAAATGTGTACCAAAAATAATCTGTATCTTGTATAATGTGTATAAATATTTAATCTATAATAGCAATTAAATTATAATTTAATTATTATATGCATTTTCATATTAATACCTACATATGAATTATTTGTTGAATTATGTGTATTTTTTGTAATTGCTTTATCTTCCAGACATTGAAAGAATGAATGAAAATTAACAAATTACTAAAAACCGCTGTCTGGAATCTTCAATACAACTCTGTACGCATACATAGAAAGTGTGTATATAAGAACAATTGTGTTTATATGAATATATCTCTGTACAATTAGCGTGGCTTTTAAGTTGAAAAGTTGAAATAGATATAAATTGAACATCCATATAAGAGCATATTAATGAGATCGTAAGTGAAGAAAAAGGGAAAGAGCAAAAGGATTAAGGAATTGAGACGAAGAAGGTGCAATTAGGATTTTCTTATACGAATCATTTAATCTCCGTCTCATCTTCACTTTCTCGTATACCTGTAGAATCTTACGTTATTCGGGTCTATGGAAGCGTATGGTTGCTATGACTGTACTTGTGCCTGGGCCTGGATAACCGGAAACCTGAATAAATGTTGGATAAAAACTAGCCGGGTCGTCGGCCTGGTGATGGAAAAAGCGGTTTGGCGAGTGGCAATGCCCGGAGTCAAGGCGAGCGAGGTGGAAGAGTTGGCAGGAGAGGTCGAGCGACACTCGAGTGTCAGCCACCGAACGATGCGCAGCCTGGTTATGCTCCTCGCCGCCTTGGCGGCCGCCGCCGCCCTCCCGCAGAACTGGCCAGCCCAGGACGTCTACAACTACCGCTACGGATTCCCCAAGGCCCCCTTCGCCTACCGCCACGACCTCCGCGCCGAGGAGGACGACGAGAGCGAAAGTCGCCAGGACTTGGTCCTCGGCGCGGCCAACAAGCCCGTGGAAACTGGATCCGTCTCGCCTGTGGAAGGAGGAATTAAAGTCGTCACTCCGGCACCGCCCAAAGTCGTAGAACCAACCACTTTGAACCCTCTTCAACCCGTAAGTCAATTTAACTTCATAAACTCAGTTAATTATGGATTATAACCCATTATGTCAAAAAGCTAACAAAAACTGAAAAGCTGCTTAATAGCTGTTTATTTAATCCATAATTTAACTAATTACCAATTTATATTAATTTAAAGGCCCCTTTCCCGCCACCGACAAGGCCACCACAGAAGGAAAAGGACAAGGAAGAAGAATCCTCAGAAGAAGGTAAAAAATAGGCAAATTTACTAAAATGCCAAATAAACGTTTACATGCATCAAGATACAACAAAGGAAAAATACTTGACAAATTGAGACCAGGCTAAATTGTTTTGAATTTTAACTAACCTAACATGAGTAGTATTATTAATTAAAATAATTAATTAGTATTAACAAACGTTAATTGTATTAAATGAATTTAATTAACTTTAATTTAATTGAGTTTTGTGAACTTTAATTGATAACTTTATTCGACCTTATTAGACGAGTCAGAAGAAGAAGTAGAAGAAGCCGACGACAAGGAGAAGGAGAAAGACGAGGAAGAAGAGGAAGATGAAGAGGAGGAAGAGGAGGAGGAGGAGGAGGCGGCCAAGAGAAGATCCAACATGCGGATGCCCAGCGACAAGTTGTTGAAGAAAACCGACGTCGTGTCCACCGTCGTGCCCGTCGAGGAGAAGCCGGTCGTGTCGGAGAACAATGCCTCAAACGTCGTGTCCAACGAAGTTGAGGGAAACAAGGAAGATGAGTCAGAAGAGGATTTCCAGATTGAGGCCCTCGTCCCCGGCTACGTGACCGACCAAGGAGAAGTTCTCGTCCCAGTTGACACCGTCACCGGAGATCAACCAATCTCAATTGTTCCAGGTAGAAATCTTGGCCTTGGATTTAATCGCATTTAATTGATTCACCTTTATTATTGTCATAATTAATCAAAAATTAATCATTATTGTAATCACAATTAATAAAAAATCAAACCAAATAAATCTCCCACCAGTAATCAAAAATTTCAAAATCCAAGTTCTTCAAACGTTTAATTTTTAGTTGTATTTTTAATTGAATTTGGAAATTTTAATAATGGAGAATTTTTCCTTTTTAGATCCTTACACTCCAGTAAGAAAGGGAATTCAATTTGGAGGAAATGAAGAATTCGGAGCAAACCCGCAATTCGGTGGAAATCAATTCGGAAGATTCGGAGGTTCCCCGAAATACGGTCCGAATTACTACAGCGGCCCGAACTCTTACCCAGATCATCCTTATGAGTTCTTCAGACGCCGATACCGTCAAGGTCTCTTTTACTAAATAAAACCCGGCCGAGTTCCAACCAAAACTAAATTATTAAAACTTCCTTTACAATCAATTTAAAACCAAACACTAAATTAACAATAACTTTAATTATTTAACTTACAATCTTATTCTTAATTATTTAACTTACACTTTAGCAATTAATTTTACCTTATATTTATTGCATGTGTAAAACCTTTTTAAAAACTCATGAGCGGTATTAAAAAAAACACTTTTTCAAATGAGCCAATTCGTCTTTTGAATTATTTTTCATCCTTTTTCATATCAACCCCAGAGGACTTCAACGACGTTGACGAGGAAGACGAAGACGAGGCCGAGGACGAAGAAAGACCCGACGGCCCACCGGAAGAAGAGGAAGATTCCCAGGAAGACGACGACGACGACTCGAACGAGGACGCGGCCGAGGGTGAAAAACCAAAAAAGCCCCCACTCGCCGCCATCCCTGCGACGCTCCCGACCGGCGAGGACGACGAGTTGGAACAACGCAGACGCTACCGTGAACACGCCCGCAATGTCATCAAAAAGGGGCGAAATGAGGAAATGACCTCTTTCCCGCCTTCCAGGACGCCAGAACTTTACGCTTTCATCAACTCACGAATTCCCTACGAGGGAATTGACTTCACGCCCTCGGTTGCCCAAGTCATTCGGCGCCGCGTGACCGAACAAGCCTATGCCCAATACGGAGAACAATCAAATCCGCAATTTAATTCGCAATTTAATCCGCAATTCAATTCGAAATTCAATTCGCCACAAGAGCAATTCTCCGGATTTGTCCGACGGCCCTATGTGAAACCATACATTACCAAGGTCGAGCGTCCGTTTAATGTGATGGATAATTACGAGAGTTTTGAGCCAAGCCAAGTCGTCGTTCGTCGTCGTCCAGTTTACAACTTCCGGCCGTCTCAACACGTCGAGCAACGCGTTCCCTATGTGGAGGACTATGAAGTTGACCAACGACCTGTGGGGAACTTCGTCCAGAAGCCTGTCTACAGGTATGTGCATGCAGAACATGCAGAACCGGTTAGGAAAAACACTCGCGGCAATTTCTCCGATGAGCATCGTTAAGCCTTTTTCCATTCACTCCAAAGGGTGCAATGCTCTTTGGATGAATTCGACGAATCTGACGGACAAATACTACTTTTTTTACCATTTTAATCCGTTGATTCGCTTGTTCTCTTTTTTCTCACATTCTCCCTTTTTCTACGTTTTGAACTCTTATTTTCACTTTGTTTTGGCTCTTGAACTTACAAAGGTTGCAAATTAAGTAAAGGAGAAAAATGCCATTATATATTCATATTATTGTTGATTTAACTAAATTTATAATCTATCTGAACGAATAATTTTGGGTATTTCAAAACAATTCTTATTGCCCTCTTTCCTCGTTTCATTCATTTCAATCACGAATTGATGAAATTTCTAATTGCTTTACTATTAAACAAATCAATCGATACTATGTGTATTAAATCACTTTGAAGGATTTTGTTACAAAAATTAAATTAACTATCCTTTTAAATCCCATTAATATGAAGTTTCGTTTGATTTTATTGTACATAACATAGATCAATTTTTGATAAATGTGAGATTAAGAGAATGAAAATGAGAATTCATGATAAACTGTGATAGACTTATTGTATAGAATGAGAATTGAATAATTTTTGTTCTTTTCAGAGTTTGGATTCGTCGGCCAGCTTTCCCCCAAGATCAAGCTCAACAACGACCATTCGAATACCCCGGACAAGAAGAGTCATACGAAGTGCCATACAAAGTGAAATACGGCGGAGTCAAATACGTCCAAGCCCCCTTCAGACCCCAAGTGGAGGAGTATGAAAAGCCGGTTTATGGGAAACCCTATGGGATGAAGCCATTCGGTGGATTTGGCGGAGGATACGGCGAGGTCAAGCCGATTGTTTTCGGAATGAAACCTTTCACCCAGCAAGGCGCCCAACAAAAGCAAAAACCATTTAGACCCGTCCAGATCATCGGCGGAGGGGAGCGGAGGCCAATTGGAGGTCAAATCAGGCCGTTTGTTTACCCAAAGGTCACCAAAGTCCCAAAACACCCCACTGAGGTTATCCATGCTGATCCCATGAGGAGAGCTGCCAAGGCCGATCCCCTCAACATCCTATCTAAAATCAAATCTTAAATGCTCTGGACTTTCTAATTTAATATCTAACAAAAATATTACTTTTTCAATGAGGGGTCATTTAGTAAAATTCAAAATTATAAATATTCCTGTTCTTATTTATTATTCATCTTTTCATGCAAATCATTTTCACAATTGTTACAAAGTATCAACATTAAGTAATTATATCACCTTTATCATATGCCATTATTTCCTTCAATATTTAATCTTAAGTTAGTTTAATTAACCTAACATAACAAGCTAACTAACTGTTAGTTTATTCGATTCAATATAAACCAATGAATTATGTCAAATAATAATAATTAAAATATTTAAATGCATGAGTTTATTGAATTATATAATTTACAAAAAGGATGATTTGTTCTTTCCAATATTCATTTCAAATGTTACTTTAAATTATATAAATGTTTAATTGTAAATTTTAAATCCTTATCTTAATTTAAAATTGAGAAAAAATGGAAAATTGAGTTTAGGGATTTTAAAACTGATATTCAATCGTAAGTGCAAAATCCAACTTCTTCTTCACACGACATGTAACTTGGGCAATCATCATCATCCCAACATCTTTTGAGTTCGTTGGAATCGTACCTCCGTTTTTCTAAATTCACAGCTTCTCTCTAATAAAGATACAAAGAATTAAATTTACTTCCTATACTTGAAATAATCTCATTTCAGAGTGATTTGAATTGAGCGCCATATGAAATCACTCTATGCTGACATTCTTACGACTATAGTCAATTAACATGATGAATGACAATTTAAATTTTCATTTTTAATTTTATGCAATATAATTGAAATTATGTTTATAATTAGAATTACTAAAACGGGGTTTTCATTTCTCTTTTGTTGATTATTTCTATTAATTGGCCATTTTTCACGTCCTTCGACTTCGACCTAATAATTTTATATAAATGATTTTGAATGGAATTACTTTAAATATTACATAATGCTGACATTATAAATTCATATTAAACAATTTTATATGTAAACTATTTAATTTCTTAATGTTTGTTCTTTCCTGGAATTGTATTACTTACGAAAGTCACTGCGACGCAGACAATCAAGAATGCAAGAACGAACTTCATAATTATTTTTAAAGGTTTGATTGAGATTAAACAACTCAAGTGATTTGTTCTTAAGAACGAAACTACGAGTAATTGGTTCAAATTTCGGGATTTATTTATATGAAGTTGATGAGGAAAGTATTTTATTAATTGGTTTCCGGGAAAATTCTTGACTTTAATTTTAACTAATATCAATTAATTAATTGTATTAATAAGAGGCATTATAAGCTAATTTTTTAAAACTCGAAAACGATTTGGACAATTTAGATAATTATAATCATACAATTAACTAATCGTAATATTTTTAAATGTTGAATTAAATAATATTCAACTTGGTGTTGTATATGTATATCGGAAATGTATAATAAAAATATATTTTAGTTGGTTCATAATCTTGTATCCAACACGCCCTTTTCGTTTTTATATCTTTATGAAATTAATCATTTATTTTGACTATTTTCCTTCCAACGCGTTTTTATCGATTAATTGGTATGGAAGTATTGATGCAATAAACAAATATTCAAGCAGGTATTATGGAAGATAAGAAATAAGGCATATTTGCGTGAAAAATAAAAGGAGAATAAATTTTAGCGACGACTTTGGCTTTTATTCATTTATTCGATCATTTTTAGTCGACTTCTAATTTTTGTAATTTGGTTTATATTATATCAAGGTACGTTTAAAGAATTTAAAAAATCACAAGATTCTTACTTTTTACCTCCTAATGTACACCGAGTAAAATTAGAGTTTAATAATCAATTTTGACCTTTTCGACATCAATTGAATTTCAAATAGATTTTTAAAAAAGCTTTAATTTTTTGTTAACATTAATCACATTAACTTAAATTTAATAAAAGTTAAGTAAATACTAAAGGTCAATTAATTATTCAACTATTTCGAAAATCAATTAACTAATTTCTTTACAATCACTGGTTCTATCTATGAACAAAATTCTTGGTTAGATTTTGAGTTACAGAATCACTATTTTTACAACTTCCATCACATTGAGATTTCA
>VJMY01001413.1:0-13159 GCA_009869795.1 Neelides sp. FZ-2019 | reverse complement strand
ATCCCCTAATAGTTGATTAATCGTTTCTTAGGTATCAGTTAAAAAGGCTCCCTGGTTAGTTAGATTAAAATTTTACTTACTATTACAAATGTTATGTTCTAACTTTCCTAATAATTTTCTTTTCAGTGAGGGTTGAAAAATGAAACATATGAAAAATTATTGAATACAATGTCAAAAACATAAACTGTAATGTAACTTGTAATTTATTGAAATGAACGTGGTACTAAAAGAAGCATAAAAATATCCTGTGGTTAATTTTTTTTAAATTAGTCTAAAATTTAAAACCTTGATTGGAAATCACTTTTCATTAAACTGAAAAATTGATATTAATTTAAAATAAACCTATGTAATAAACCCGAATACACTGAATCAATTTCTAATATTTTCAGATATATCTTTTCTTTCGCATATAAACAGCTCTCCAAACCTAATCCATACTTTTTAATCAAATTCATGTTTAAAGAGTTTCAATTACAATGCAATGCTCATCGACTAATATGTTATTCTAAATTTAGTTCAATATACCTCCGCTATATATCAATCTTTTATTTCAAATGTTGTAAATAATGTATTAATAATATTTGTAAAACACAGTATTATTAAAAAGGAGTATAACATATTAAATGTATATTCAGTGGACGTTCTTAGGTTTTAATTGTTGTTAAATTGATTTCTCCAAAAGGAAATATTTCCATTTACTAATTCTTGCATTCGCCGCGATGCAATACCTTTAGTTGTCCTAGAAAAAAAACAAAGATTCTGTAATATTCTTTATAAGAATGTAAATAATAATTTACCATTATAGCAATCTTGAATGCAGTCAGATTCAATTGTACATGAATCATAAGTAACCTCATTCTCTCCACAAACAGTAGGACAAAAGTACCCTACAACCTTTGGGCATTTTTGCTCACAACTGAAATAATTTTGAAAAGTTATTAAATCGTAAGTTTAAATGAATTTAAATACAAAATTTATTTTATTTTACTCATTTTGAGCAGCTGTGTATTGGCAAATAACAGCTACCAGGAAAAATATTCCAATGATTTTCATTGATTTTGAATTCCCGACCATGATTTATTTCTAAAATATAAAAAATGATAAAGTTTTCGATAAAGTTATATAATTTTTTATTCCGATCAAATAAAATAAACTCCAAATGCTATTGAGATAACATAAAATTACAATAACAAAATTAAATTATTAATTTAAAAATTCACCAAAAATGTTGATGTTATTTACTTTGATGACTCCTTGAATAAAATTTTAAATTTAATTACTTCAGCCTTTGTGTCTTAATAATTTAGCATTTGATTTTTGCTTTGCTTTTATAAGCAATGAATTTTTATCCAATATAACAAAACAAGTTTTGATAAGATTAAATTAATTGTTTATATAGCAATGGAGAATAGTATTCGTTATATGTAGATTGTGCCTGCAACCTATATGCTTTATATGTAGTATTATTTAAGTCAGATAAAACTGATTGTAAATTAGTTCTAATTCCAGGAATTTATTTATTGTCATTCCAGTATTCCTTCTATATTAAATTAAAAATATATGCAAATCAACATGTCTATGGCTGATCAAAACTTTACGACATTTTAGGATTAGTGATTCATTAATTACTTTATAAAAACTAGACTTGTTTTAAGGAAAGTCAAACAGTCAAATACTAAATAAGAATTAATTCATCAAGAGTAAAATAGCATTGTAAGTTGACTTGGAATTAAAATTAAACTTCCAATGGTAAAAAGGATTTGCATAGTTCACTAGGAAAACTATGGGCTTTTCATGATGATGATTTGATAGTGAACCATAATGCTTTCTAAATTCTAGACAATAAATAAAAATGACAATTAAGCATCATGGGTCAACTTTATTTTGGTAAGATAAATAACCCAGAGACAGACGCGATGGCTCAGTATATGGGGATACGTTGGCCAACTGGGGAAACGATGGGCCATAGAATGCCATAGAATGGCCAATAAATTGCCACTTTGGCCCAACACAAGCTTCCCATCTAATTACCGGCATACTGGCTTAATACCAGCATACCATTGAAATGCCAGAAAATTTCATTTGCGCATGTTGTTAGTTGGAGGGATTCCTTTGTGATGGAATTGTGGAGGCAAAATTGCGGATCAATTATGAAAACGAAAGACCTTTTAGGTCAATTTTATAATATAACTAGATTTTTATTTGTGCCTAATTAATAAATGTGAAATTACATAGTTGTAAAGTTTCTTCAAGAGAAAAAGTTAGAGTCTGTTTCAATTAACTGGTAAGTTTTAGATGGGGATCAATACAAGTGTCGTTGGCCTAAAGATAAGAAAAAGTTTATGAAATACAGAGTTAAATCACTTGCCCCACAAGAGGATTGGGACGTATACCACATCAAAGTTATTAAATATCGTGGTAAGACATTATTTAATGAATTATTATAGTTTGCATTTCAATATTTGACATTCTCATTTGGATATTTTACCTGGCATTTCATTATTTTACGTTCACATTTTACAATTAAAGTTTGCACTCTTTAAATTTTATTTTTAACAGAAAATAGGTAAAACTTAATTTTTTTGACAGATCTCATAAATTTATTAAGACAATTTAAAAAAATAAAAAAAGAGAAGAAGGATGATCGAGAATTTATTTCAACTAGGTAATGAAGATGTTTGTGAACTTACCTGTATTTTTTATGTAATTTGGCAAATTTTGTATATTTGAAGGTTTCTTTAAATTATAAAAAATTTAAATATAAAAATAAGTTATAAATTAGTTTATTCTTAATTGTTTATAATTTTTTAATTAATATAAATAAAATGAAAATTTCTAGAATTTTTAAGCAAACAAAACATCATAATTTAAATTTTAATAGGTTTTGGCGGAGTTGAAGAAAATTAATACGGGAGGCGGAATTGTAAGGAAAGCAGCTGAAATCTTCCATTTGTTGATTTTAAGAAATTGTCGAAGCGACATATTCATATTGGAAAAAAATAAAACTTGTGGAAGTATATAAATTCAGAAGAGGAATACTCATAAAAGCCACTGAAAATAATCTAATATTTTGCAACAAGATTATGGATTCTCCCAAGAACGACAAATATAATAAAATGTTTTTATTTATATATAAATAAAATATGCAATTTTACCAAAATGTTTATTTCCAATCATACTTTAATCTAACCTTATTTAGCTAATATTCATTACATAATTAAGGTTTGCAAAGATGAAATAGAATTGTTTGCCACTGAAGAAAATCATCAACAAATGAAGAACCACAAGTTTGAAAGTGGCTCAAGCTATTAATAAATTGTAAATTACAATTAATCAAAGCAAAGGGTTGCGAGGTTGGGTATAACAGTAACTTTCCTTTTTAAGTAAATAATATTAAATGTGATGCTTAATTTTTGCTTACCCTGTATGTGATTAAGCTAAATTCTAATAAAAATAAATAAAAATACAAATTTTAGCAAATAAAACATTATTAATTACTAATATAAAAATGAATTTAGCTTATTTGATGTTTTGGAGTTGTTATTATATAAATATGTAAATTCGGCATTTTGTCTCATAGAATAAATGAATTCATTAAATTGAAAATTATAACTATTAAATTGATCTGCTTCATAAACTTGTAAAGCCCAATAAGTATGAGATCATTTTCAATAAGATTCAAAATGACATTTTCAAAATCATATTTCCTGTAATATAAAGCTCTAAATAGCTCCTAGGGATGATTTGAGGACTCATTTAAGAGTTAAATATTTAAACTTTGCTATTGACACTCACAATCAGCCTAAAAGCGCTTTCCGAGCCAATTTATTAACTTGTAATTCAAACCTACTGCATAAAAATTAGCTAGTCATAGCATTGTTCAAACAAATTTTACACATCTTTTATTGAATGTTTCTATTAGCAATATTAAGAATTAAAAATGGGAAGAGAATGCGAATGAGAATCCAAGGTAACTTCATACATAATTTCTAACTTAAAGGCCAAATGACTCTTTGAAAATAACTATATATACCTAAACCTAGTAGGTCTATATTACATCATACCTACATATTTGGACATATACAGTATACACAAGAAATCCAAAACGAAGATTCCTCATTAATTGTTATATTACAATTATAAGCCTTACCTTAATACAAGACGGATAGATTTGTATCATCTGACATCGTCTGATTGTGATCATTACCATGACATTGATTCACAACTACAATTATTCGCATTTACTACTTTCCTCTATCATTGTCATTTAATTTACTATGAATGAGTAATGGCAGTAAATGAAACTTAATACACAGGGAACAAAGCATGTTGAATGGATCATCCATCAGATTCATTCATATACACCCAAAAGTCCAAATAAAGGAATCTGCTGGCTCAACCCACCATACTTCAATTTGCATTTTGAAAATGTGAATTTGTAATTAGTTTCTTTATTGGCTTTACCTGTGCATTTGTTAGCATTAGTTGATTAATTACATTTTCCTTCGTTTTTCATGTTCTTGTTTATTCGCATGATCGCATGATTGTCTTTTTGGGAATTTAAAAGTAAAGGAGATATTTGAAAAATATTTTTTCTTTGAGTTACTTGAGTTTAACCTTGATGATTGATAAACTTTGTTTTTCAAGTCTTGTGTGAGAATTAACATTACCTTCCGACAACAATTATGATTGAAGTACAACGGTTGGTTACTTTTATGCATTATAATGAATGCATAATTAAAATGAATGACAAACCTCCTTTATATCATTGTACAAAAAGTAAAAATTCTCTTTGCTTTACTGTCAATTTAGCTTCAAGTTTAATTTGAAATGAAATATTTAATGTTGCTTATATGTTATAATTTTAACATAAAATATAACAAATTTCTTAGTAAATAGTGTTAATGCAAAAAAGTTTGAAATACAAATATTCGAATATTTATGAAAGCTTTGTTTATCCAATTAAACATAATTGTACGTTATATTTTAAATATATAATTCATAGCTAAATACATGCATGTATGACAATTAACATTACAACAATTAAAAATGATAAAATAATATAATGGCTGTGTTTGAACTTCGGTTTTTAATTTGCGGTTCGAACTTATATAACAACTAACAACATATTACATATTTGTACCTATGCAAAACAAGAATATTTTGAATCGAACAGAAAACCAGTTTTGAATCACTTTTGAGACTCTTCGTGAGTCAGTTATTTCCTCACTCATTAGTCATTGCATACTCAAATGGGCTATAATAAACTTAAAATTTCAAAGAATGATGAGGTAAGCATTTTCTGGCAATAATATTGTTGTGATATAAATAAACTATTACAACTTACTATTATTGATATAGCGAATAATAATTATATATGTGTTTAACTTTAAATCTTTAGGTAGGAATATAAATAAATTTATTTATAATTAAGAATATTTACAAGTTTTTTGTAAAAGAAACTTTACTCTTCTACAGTAATTGTAATATATTGTTGATATAATTATGCATTATATGCTGTAAACACGACAAAATAAATTGTGTAAATTGATTTTTTCTAATTGCCTTACACCATATTTAAACCTATGAAAAATGCAATCAATCCCAAGTTAGCATATTAACTGAAATCTAACTTCATGTTAGATCATGTTCATGATGTTGATCATGATCATGATCATGTTTAAAGTTACAAAAGAAAAACTTTATCCAATAGTGTAAATATAGTATTTCAACTGTATGTATTGTAAGTATATATAATCGTGTATGTAATCTCATAAGCTTGGAAGTTATGTTAACAATCTAACAATTCACAATGCATTCGAAGAATCGTCGTGTTCATTTACAAAAAAGGAGAAGAGAAACAATGCAGATTCAACAGTTGTTGTTTTTTGATTGTAGGCGGACGTGGGAGAGTTTTTGTGGGTGAGGTAAAACTTAATAAAAAATAAGGAAAGGAAAGTGAATGAGGATCTTCAACATTTGAAGACTTCATCTATTCTTTAAATTGAAGCCAAAGAATGGCCAGAGCCAAGAAAATGAAGTTGGAGCCAACAATGCCGAAATATGCATCTGACAATGAACTGCCGTTGAGGCGGTGGTTGAGAGGAATGGCGAAGCAAACGATGAGTCCCGCCACGAGACCACAGTGAATCCAAATCCAAAAGACTTTCGTCAATTTCTGTAAGAAAGTTAGCTAATTATGTAAAATTTACAAATATTATACAACCACCTATATGTAGGTATACCAAATAGTCATGTGCATGTATTTTAATACTTTCATCTTAAGCCAGATATTCGTTAATTATTTGATTAATTCAAGTATATTTTTTTGTATCTTCAAAGTAATTTTAAACAAAAGCAGTTTAATGCTCTTAACAAGAAATGCTATGATGAGATAATCCTGACTCACTGGAAATTTACAATTCACTCACTCATTTTAAAAATACAAATTAATGAGGAAATTGGTATTTTCGTTTCTCTAATAATAAGTATGAATCAACTTGATAAGGTCTCTGAGAATGAGTAAACGCTCATTCTAAGTAAACGCTCATTCTAAGTAAACGCTCATTCGAATTTCGAAGATTAAAATAAAAAGTTTTAGTTTACCCCAGAAGCCATCAAAAAAGATCCAACGGCCTGGATGAGTCCAGCAGCCAAAGCTCCGGAGGCACAGGCAACAAAGTCATGGAAGGCTGAATATTTCGTTGAATTGTGATAGTCGTGAATGACCCAACTTGAAATGATGATCGTGGCAACTCCAAAGAGCTAAAAACAATTTCAAATCAACATTCCTAAACATAGTAAATTAGTATAACTCTCTCTAATTTCCTTAAAATTCATTGTGAATTAAAAATTTTTATAAATGACAATAAACGTAAAGATAACTACATAAACAAAGTCAAATGTTTATTTACAATGCAGATTGCAGAGATGCTCCCAACGGGTGAAGGTGAAGCCATGGTATTTCCTTTGGATATTAGGCGTTTAAAATCGAGTTGAGAGGAAGTGCGTAATGGGAAATGTAGGTGAAGACTGAGTGAGTCCTACTACTTTCCTTCCCATCAACTTGTTCTACTGGGGATGGAAAAATTCACTGGAGTGAATCATTGGAGAAGCGTTGGTATGTTTGCCATGAATTTGGACGGGGGAAAGGGATCATCCTTTATTCCATACATGGGGATGAGGTAATTTCCCTTTCAACCCTTCCCATCCCTTCAGTTTATGTACATATGTTTGTACATATATGTAGGCAGAGATTCCACGCTCACTCCGTTCTCCTTTTTCATGGGCGATGATTGTTGACAGGAAGGGCCTTGAGATTGCGGGGTTGAGGTCCCTTCGGCACTTTACCTTCCTCCCTCACCTTCTTTTATTACATATATCTTCAAAGGATGATCTTCTCGTTCTTGATAGTTACTATGAGATGAATATACTTATGTGATTGTATGCATAATATAACATGCATTTTGATTCTTTAATGCATGCACACGTGTAGCATACCTGTATAATGAAATGTTGGATTGCTATTATTTTTGAAGGAATTCGGCATTCTGGCCGAGCCCATATATTTTTCTTGCTTAATGGTTGTTCTTATTAGGTCATCGCTAAAAATCGTGTCTCATATATGATTTTGGGTCTCCTCTTTTTCTGAGTCACGATGGAATGTCCATGAATGATAAAATCTTGTATGCATAATACAATAATTAATACATGCATGCTGAAGTTTTGTATGAATGTGAACTTGGATGTGGGAAACCAAGACAAGAAGAATCCAATAAATCATGATTTTCCAAAAATAGTAATTTAAATACCTATTAAATTACATAATACCTTGAGTAATATTTCCAATAAAATTTTTATTTTTGTTATTTTATGTATCGATTAATTATTAAGGAATATTTTTTTTAACTTGTCTCAATCAATTGTGCATCTTATATTGAACATTTAAGATATTTTGTAAATAAACATCAATAACTTAAGAATTAATATAGATTGAAATCTTTTAAAATTTCGGCAGAACATATTAAGAAAAAAATTATTTGTCTAGTTTGATGAAATTCTGAACATTTATACTAGCTTATTAATTTTATTGAAAATTATTAAAGCGTCAACTCATACAAATGAAAAGTTTTTAAAGAAAAAAATGTAATATTAATATTCTTGTTGAATTCACATGCATATGTATAATGAACTTGCACTTTTGCACTTCAATAATGATAAGCTAGGGCGCTCGGAGATATACCAATGGCATGGCTTCATGCATTAGAAGAATTACTGGTGAGCGTTAGGAGTGTCAAGTATCCGTTGATATCTTTATTGAGAAAAATAGTCGGGGAATATCCGGTAAGATAGAGGCAACAAACAACAGCATTGATTACTCAAAGGGTCATTCAAGGATCAATTCATAATATATTCATTATTCAGTTGTTTAAATTTACATAATTCTATACTTTCATGATATTTATAGTAAAAATCTTGTGTCACAAAAACATTATTATTATATACATTTACATATGTACATATATGATTTATATAATTTTATAATTATAATTTAATATAAACTTAAATTCCTCGAGATTGCAATGTAAAGTACATACACATATGCATTTGTACATAAAACCGATGTAATGTTACTAATGTTACTTCTTTGATATATTGAATTGATTATATTTTGGCAATAGAAAAGTATATTATTCAGTTTAAATAAAAGTGCTAACTGCTGAAGATGTGTAGTGCGTCTTTTAATCTTTTTTCGAGTTCCTTTAATGCATTTAAAGTCGTAGTAACTCACTAAAGGATTCGAGTTGATTATTATTTAGAAATACAAAAAAACATTTATATACATTACCAGATTATCACGATAAATTTATCTTTTCATTTATTAAATTTTGTAAAGCTTGTATGTTTGAATTGGAAATTTATTAAAGTAAGAAATGTAATTATAAGATTTATAAAAAAGTGAAAATCAATAATAATTAAGCAAATCTAAAATGTTACTAATAAAAAAATCTATTCCAAGTAAGCATTTGAATTCGTATTCGTATATTTTAAATATTGGTCAATTGCTTTTAATTTACTAAAATTAAATATACTTCTAATAAAGTAAAATTTTGTATTTTTAATAAATAAGTAATTAACTTTATTTTATTTTAGTTAATTACCATTACATAACTATTTAATTGATTGACTTTTTTTACGTAACAGAATTCAACATTTACATTTTCTTGGTCATCTCATTGATTTCTTTAGTCCAAGGTGCCAATTTAATTTCCGAAGGATTGTACAAAGAACCGCTCCAGAATTCCATATTTTACGAATCTTTTGTTCCTCTCATCTACGAATTCAAAGTTCCAGAGTATGACTCGGAAATAGATCTAACGCTGAGAGATTGGAGAACTCAATGCCAAACGGATGGCTATGCTCCTTCATACACTTGTCCTGTCTTCTTCCACTTGGAGAAATTCATTGAGAGGTTTGCCAAAGACATCGTGACCAAACCCTTGAGACCCATCACAAACCGAATTCCTTTATCGGGGTCAATTATGTCAAAAGAACCATTAAATGGAATCTGTCAACTCATTGAAGCTCATTTTGCAGCGACGAAGACGGACGACATTGAATTTAAACGTTACATTGAAGGGCTAAAAGGGTGCGAGTTTGGGGAATCAATGAAGATTGTGAGTTCTGAGACATTTGGATACAAAATCAAAGACATTTACAAGACCATGACGAATAATTATGAAAATGAGTTTGCAAAAAGTATTGGAGATGGAATGAATTCAGTTACAAATAAACTCGGACCTGCTTCTTATGTAAATGCTCTCACAGCTCATCAAGGATTAATGGTAATTTTTATCTACAAAATTAATTTAATCATATAAATCATTATGTAATAAATTATTAATATAAAAATATAGTAAAATTAAATCTTAACTTATTTTGCTAGATATTATTTTATAATTTTGATTTAACTATTCATTGTTTTAAAAAATTGTTGTAAATTGCTTTACAATGTTATTGAATATTTTAGATGTTTAATTATTGGATTGAAAAAATGCGATTTGTCAATTCGGAAAATATTTGCCAAAATGGCTTAATTCCTCAGCTTCTTGTTAGAAGTGAGAATTTCACTGAAACCCTGAGTCAAATCTCAATTGAAATGGCCAAAAATAAATTTCGACTTTCCTTGAAGCCAGAAATGATCTACCAGTATTTCTCGATTCCAATTGCAGACTGCACTTATGTGAAAAAACGCGCGAGTCTCATGTCAACACCGCCGAGTTTCCTTAATTCCTTCATCGTCCGAATTCTAATTCCCGTAATGAACAAATTAAACAATTTTGAAACTTTTCGTCTCAGGTCAATTCCATTTTTATACAAAGAAAAATTGCCAAACACGAATTCGACTCTACTCAAAGTGTGCGAAGTTCCCTCAGAAATTACCGACAAAAGTTACATCTATGACTCGGTTTATGGAATTTTGCTTGAATCCAAATGTGAAGGGGGCGAATTGTGCAAAATACCCGGGATTGAAGATCGTCCGTTGGTTCATCCTTGTGTTGAGGAATTCTTTACAAGCTCATTGTCAAAATACAAAGAACATTGTGCACTTAAATGTACTGTAGTGGACGAAAACGATAAATTTGCACCGAAGCTACCAATATTTCGAAGTCTCCCGCCGAACAAATTCATCATCGCGGGGA
The DNA here is from genome assembly GCA_009869795.1 of Neelides sp. FZ-2019. Lineage (NCBI taxonomy): Eukaryota > Metazoa > Arthropoda > Collembola > Neelipleona > Neelidae > Neelides > Neelides sp. FZ-2019. Next base: position 2,456 of record VJMY01001413.1, on the reverse strand, counting down.
AATCCGAACTCGGCGTGGTTTTGAAATGTTCCAATGAGAAAGACGTGATTTTAAAAACAAGGGAAGTTGGAGCCGTTGAAGTTACATTGGCCTGTCATTGTTATTTGCTCCATAATGCATTTACGTTCAGGCCGAGGAATGATTTTTGCAAAAAGTCAATTTATCCTTCTTTGTTCAATTCCTATGCGGAGAATCCGCCTTTGGTTACGACAATCAATTGGATTCTCCCAATACATTTTATATCAATGGAGAATTTGGGGAATTTCACCTTCAATGGAAGTTTTGATTTGGAAAGATTTGAAAATTTGGCTCTGAGCCTTGAGTATTATGAAGAGGAAAAACAGAAATCCAAGTCTGATTTAGATTTCGAAATTTTGAAACGTTGGAGTCAAGGGGATATTGAGAAATTAAGCGGGAATTATGAAAATGGAAATTCTGGGCATGGAATTTGGTTTTTTAGCCTTTTTCATTTCATGATATTTTTATTGCTTGTCTTTTTTATTGGACTTTATGCTGTGAAGGCGATAAGGAAAGATGATGGTGCGAGAATCAGATGGAGATTTTGGACGGAGAGGAATAATATGTATAAAATCCATTCAAATCAGAGCACAGTAAATATTATTGCAAATGAAAATATTCCTCATCAAGACCCAGTCGAATACGTTTATCCAAGTGTTCATGTTTGATTGTCTGATTAAAACGAAATTTATGAACAAAAATTCAAAAAAGTCACTCATTATTTGTTTGTTCAATTTTATAATTTAAAAATCTTGAATTTTAAATCCATGCAATGATATTAATTTGTTAAGTAGATAGGTATATTAGCAATCGCCATATATAAATTTGTGTCATAATTCTTTATGACGGTATATAGTCTTCCGATGACTTATAATTAATAAATATTTTTGGTTTTCATGTTTTAAAACCACACGTGAAGAAATAAAACATATTAAAAAAATGAGCATTTTCCATTCACTTGTCTTTATTCAATTAATCAATTTAAGCAATAATATCATAATACTGTTTATCAGATTACGCATCGATATTGATAATTAGATTAAGCTGAATTAAAATTAGTAATTGAAGAAGACCGTACTTGAATAGTTTCTCACTTCAAATTGGAAGGATTTTCTCTCTGGAGTTATTTTTGGGATAAAGTCTGGTCAGGGCGGATTTTAAAGTTAACTTTAATTTTTTTTAACTAACTTACATTTAGTCATCTCAACAAAATCGAGATTTTTGCTCGACATTAGGCGTGGCGGATCTAAAGGGAGGAGGTTCGAGGTTCAAATCTCCTATATGAAGTTGACAAGCATTTTCTGACACATTTTGTTGAGAAATACAAGAAATCTAATTTTGAATTCAAATTTTTAAAATTATGTTCTCCTCAGGTTTAAAACTTCATATTTATAGCAAATGTTCAGAACATGTTTGAAATTTTAAAATGGTAGATTATGGAAAAACTTTATTATCTTTAAACATGATCCTTGCTACTTTAAAAAATCATATTAAAAATTTAACATATATAAACGTGAATATGAAACATATTTAATTAAAAACTTAAATTTCAAGATTAATTAAGTGTAATGTAACAATCGTACTCAACACGTGTAACAATTGTACCATATAATCGGGACAATTGTTACAAAATTAACATTTCTGTAGAATTTAAATGCAATTGAATTTATTGTTTAAACTTTCATTTTCTAATTAAAAGATAAGTATGTAGCTATTTCAAATTATCAAATTAATTTCATATTTTATTTTTAAGCCTATATACTTTATTTAAAATGTTTTAAAAAAAGTCTAACAACCGGTCCTAGTCTCCCCTACAATAAGAAACAATAACAATAAGATTATCATTATTTTACCATCTTATCATTATTTTTAAATGTCATTAAGTTGTCAATAATATCAAAATTCAAAATGAATTACCAAATAGACAATTGTAAAAAGAAATCAAAAATAGTATTTAAATAAATTTAAGCTTACATTTTAATATCAAACTTGATAATATTATTATATTTATAAATGCATCACCTTATTCACAATAGACAATATTAATAGCTATAGAAGAGCACTTTAAACATCCTTAAGTTTTTAAAATACATATGTAACTTACCTACTTTGAATAATTAAAATTCCTTAAATGTTGAAGTGTATTAAAATTTGAATTATTCTAAGTGAAAGTATACATATATCAACGTGGTTTCTTTTTCCACCCTTCAAAATTTGTAAAATACACCTGAACTTGTGACTGTAACTCTAATTGTCGAATTCATCATGGAACGAACAATTGAAAATTTGAAAAACTTCATATCACTCATTCACCATTAATTCAATTATTTCTCAAAATTAAATTAATTTTTGTTGCGAGGAAAATTTTAAATTTCTCGATATAATACATTATAAACTTTTGTGTATTTTTAATTTAGACATTATAAACTTAATTTTAA
>VJMY01001412.1:0-13177 GCA_009869795.1 Neelides sp. FZ-2019 | reverse complement strand
CTTGCGCAGGACGGGGGAGACTGATATTTTTTGTTTTTTGTATTAAAACGCCGTTTTATACTTTAAAATATGGACCGTGGTATCAATGATGAATAAGCATGCTGCACTTGTAATCCTATATGAAGGATGTAGAGGATGAAATATAATTTTGGAATAAGGTATAGTAATACTTGCACTTATACTTAATATATAATAAACCTTACCCCTAAAACACCATAAGAAGTTTTTCATCATTCGAGCATAATGCAAAATGAGCGTGCGGTTTATGGGGAAGATCTTCTCAAATGTGTTCTGTGCTTACATAAATTACATAGATGCTCCGAAAATAGAAAGTAAACAGAATAAAAAGAATGGGAACATTGATGAATGATGATCTGATCAGAAAAATGCTTCCTTTCAAGATATATACACGTTTACAAGATATAATCTTATTTACGCAGAGTAGATAAATAATTTTAATTCCACTTAACAGTTTCATATATTATAATTTCATATTATTATAGCCATTAACCGACAAAATCGGTTAGGTTAGGATATACAAATGTATAATTTTTCTAAATTATACCACTATATTTACGAATAGTGATAAATAAAACTTCAGGAAGATCTCATTTACGCACATTTCTTTTATTTGCTTTGTAAATATCAGTAATTAAAAACAATTTCCGAAATATTCAAAGCTAAAATGAAATTGAATTTAATAATAATATTAATGTGCATACACTCATCTTATCAATTAATGGTAAGTCATTTATCTTTAAAAAATAATTATTTATCTTGTAATTGTGTATTGTAATTGTATACTTTAAACCTAACTTATTGTATTTTATGATGATCAATTGATAAAATGTTAAAAGGAGAGTGGAAGCTTTGGTCTACTTGAACCTCGTCATTCCACGGGATTTAATGAAACGGGAACTGGAAATGTCGGAGGAGTTCTTCCCGTTCCATTCATTTGCCCAGTTCAATATGGAATTTTTCCTGATCTGTTCGACTGTGAATATTTCTACGTTTGCTTTATGGGGATTCCGATGAGATTCCAATGTTTTCCGGGAATGGCATATGATTTCACACGAATGATGTGCGTTTCTAAATCTCAAGTGATGACTTGCATGATAACTGATCCTTTTGGTATTTCATTCGATCAATGCTATCATTTACTTTCATTACATAAAACATCAAGATGATTAGATGGGTACGCATAGCTTTGACAATTGACATTGTGATTTTCTCCTTGCTAGCTTTCCATTGTCCTTCTGATGGAGTTTTCGCGAATCAGTATGATTGCCAGAAATTTTATCTCTGCTTAAATGGAAACCCAATGGAACTTCAATGCCCGGATTCAACCAATTTTGATAGAAATTCAAAAGTTTGTGAACCAAAGGATCAAGCAATTTGCGAGACTCCTAACCCATTACCAATTATAGGATAATCGATTTAATCAATATTATACTTATAACCCACAGCGAAATTCTAAAATAACTTTCATTTCCAATATTTACCTAACAATTACTATCTTGTTCGTTAGTTATATCTTGAATAAATATTAGGTTTAATTACACAAGAACTTTGTTTTATATCTCTTTTTATGATAAATAAATAACTTGCAAATAATAATTCTAGACATTTTTGTAACCTCACATTTATTTATTTATTCAAAGAAATTTCATTTATTACATAATTCTTAACAGAATACAAGGTATTAACCGAAAGCACTGAGTGTGAGAATAAAAAGTAAAATAACATTATTTACAAGTATATATACAAATGCTAATATAATATACATTTAAACATTTTTTTATTCATTTTTTCAGTATCGATACAATGTAGTCAAAATGGAAACATTGAACAGAACAACATTCATTTATACTGCTTTGAAATAAAATGCTAATTTGTATGGATTTTCTTATTCATTAAACCTTAAACTTTTCTTCAATGTTAATGTTTTCAATAATTAATTTCCTTAAATTGAAATTCTTTCCAGAGTCCTACTGAATAATTTACTCATATAATATTTTAATGAGCGAATAAATTATTTAGTGTTGGTGAATGAATTTGTTCATGAGTCTCATCCTTCCTTCATGGGTTCTTGCTTTTCTAAAAAACAAGGGACATCCGTCCGACCAGCTCGAATCCCCCATCATCCCTTCGGTCATGATGCACTCGTTGGCACATTTCAACAAATTATCTCCCTAAAAATTCCAAATACTGTACTTTTCAATTTAAATTAATTTAATATTTGTAATACTTAAAGTAACTTTAATTCATTGTTAATTAATAATTTAATTTTACGACTAATTACAGTTTCTGTAATAAACTTAAAATAATGTATACTTAAAAAAAATGACGTACTTGATAGCAGAAATCGCATGCGACAATACAAACGTCAGTGGGGTCAATTTCCCTCTTAACTGGATTCACTTCACTTGCACCGCAAGTAAGACCAAAACTAACAAGAAGAATTACGAAGTAAAGAGACATTTCCTTTATGGTGATTTTTTATGTAAGGACAGTAAGGAGAAGATAAGATTTGAATGAGAATTGAACGAGAAATGCTAAGAGATGCTGAGAAAGAGAGATGAAGAAGTTTGTGACTTTCTCTCGGCTTTGCTCTTTATTTTTATTTAGCTGCTTCCTCCCATCCTGCGCAATTCCTGGGAAGATTTTCATCGGATTTCCGGATTATACATTCATCTCTTTCAAGTCGCGAGGGATCATTCTATCATCGTTTTATTTATCTGCTTAAGATTTGTTTGATAAATATGATGCTTATTGCATGGCTTATATTGTAGGCACATTCTACAAGGTCTTACATATATAGTACATGATTATGGTTTGATTATGGTTTTCTGAATCTGATATTCTCATCCTATATTTTCCTACATACATTTTTACGTATTCTCAAATATCTTTAAATGTTCAAATACTAATGAACCTTAAAAGTTCGCAATTTGCCTTGTAGAGACAAAGACAAAAAAAATTAATTACATTGTCTAAATAAAAAATAAACTCAAATTGCAAAAAATGTAAGATTCTTTGTTTAAGACAAAAGAATAAAGAAAGAATAGCGAGAGATTAATATTTTATTTTCGCCCACATTCATAGTCAAATATACTTAAGTATATAGTATATAGAGCTTATTGCTTTTGAATAAAATTAAATAACAAAACAAATGGTTTGTTTTTCTTGTGATCTGTTGTATGAATCTTTTTCATAAATGCCAGAAAATAAAGCTTCTTTTAAGTACGAGATTAAACTTTTTGTTTCAACTTGATTAAATATGAATTTTGACAAAATGTATAATTCAAACCAACGCATAAGCAAGGTTCTTGTCATTTATGTGAAACTTGAGTAATGAAGACTTACATTCAAACTTTCTTTCAATTATGCCAAGTAAGCTGATGGAAAAGTTACGATACCAAACATGAAAGCCTGCTGCTCTTGTAAATAAAGCAAATAGACGAATGCAGTAAATATAAAAGATCAATGGATATTTGATTAATAAATCTTTTATTAAATATGAATCAACATTAATACATAGGAAAAGTATCGTATCTTTTTGAATGCAAATATTTAAATTTATGAAATATTTGCTGTGTGAAAAATCTATAGTTCATTAATAAGAGATGATAATTCATATTAGATTAACATAAAGAAATAGACGAATAAATATAATTATCTGTGTGATAAATAATCATTGTTAAAAATTATCTTAAAAAGCGAAACATGAAATTCCATTGCTTCCGTTCCAATTCAATATCAACGGAAAACAAGTGATAAATTAATACTAATCCCATAATTTAATGAGTCCGTCCCATCCAGCGGAAATAATCTTCGAGGTTTCATTGGGGTGCCAAAGAACGGATATACACGTGTTGTCGTGGGCTTTCCACTTGCTAAACACCTGCGTGCTCTTCCAGTCCCAAACAAATACTTTTCCATCCGCATCTCCGCTGATGAGATAGCTGCGTAAATAAAAAAAACATTTTTTATTCATTCATCATTGCACTTTTATCACAACGTTCAATAAAGAATGTGGTCAGATAAACATTTCACATTCATACTTTGGCCATATTAAGATTATTGATAAAATATGAATATTAATTACCTCATATCAGGCGAGAAATCGAGTTGGCAAGCATAACCAGCAACCATGTGCCCAGAAAATGTCTTTTTTCTATGAAGTTTGAATCGATTCATAGCAGTGAACACCATAACCTAAAATAGAGTAACATTTAATTACAAAGGGATTAACTAGATTCTAGATACAAAAAATAGTTAGATAAGATTCGTTATTTTATTGTTGATTCAAAATGATTATTACTTTATTGTCCATGGATTGACACGCGAGCCATTTCCCATTTGGTGCCATTGAGACAGCAGGCATTGAATGCATTGACGGATCCGCAATGTACTGAAATATTAAAAAATAAGAATTAAAGTTAATGAATTAGTAAATATACTTATACTTAATGGCAAAGTATTTCTAAATACAATAGTTAGTCAATAGTTAAATGTAAATCAATAGACTACCTTCATATCAACAGGAATATCCCATTCCCAAACACGAAGACTTTTATCGTCAGAAGTTGAAACGAATCTTCGATTCTCGTCAACGAATGTAATTGTATTGACAGCCCCTAAATGTCGATCGTATTCTTGACAAATATCCCCACTTCTCGTGTCCCACTGTTAAACAATAAAAAAGATTATATATGATGAAATGAATAAAAATACAGTAGAAATTAAGATGAAATGAATGAGCTATTAAAATTATATATTTAACTATTTAATTATTATGTAATTTACTTACGCAAACAATTTTCTTATCCGAAGTTCCCGCAACAAACAAATGTTGTCGAGAAAGTTCAGGGTGGAACTTGACACAATAAGGAATTTTCCTATTTGAGAATCGTTTGATAACTTGGCCAGTTTCCGTGTCCCATAGCTTAATGAATCGATCGTAAGCAGCGGAAAGGAAACGCGTTCCATCCCTGTTGAAACAAATGTCCCGAACAGCTTGTCGATGTCCCATGTATGTCAATAAACATCTCCTTTCTCCATAAACTTCCCATAACTATTCATATAAAAATTCAATTTAATTGCCCAACAAAATAAAACCAATCCATCAACTCATTTATATTAATACTTGTAACAATATTTAGATAATTTAATTAATAATGTAAAGATGTAGTGAAATTACTTTGACTTTAGTGTCCATTCCAGAAGACAATAAAAGATGGCCAGAATTTGGAAAAAGTCGAATGGCCGAACAGCCTTTTGTATGAGCAGTCCAAGTATGAACGAGGTTTTTGGGAATGAAGCATTTCGTAACGCCTTTTTGTTTCCCTCCGGTTTCAGGCCCGGCGACCATGAAGGATCTTCCTTGGTAGTCAACAGTGTCCTTGATATGCACGATGGATTTCTCTTCAATTGGCTTATCATCCACATTCTTTCCACGTCGTTGTCTTTTGGAGAGGATGACTTCCAGTTCAGCACTCTCTTCCTATAATTTGAAAATCTCGATTTTTATTTAAGTTTTAATAGGATGACCAATGAAAGTGATAGCTCTTCTAAAATCATTCATACCTTTTAAACCAATAAGGATAACTTCATCAAATTTTTATCTCTTATACCTTCCTATGTCATTCAAATATAAAATAACTCAGATTTGCTGAATCTGAGCATTTAATCTGAATTCTTGTTGATCAAAAACTCGTAATATAAAGGAATTAGATTTATACAAAAAACTGGCGCTTCACTAGGCCATGGCCTAGTGAATCGGCCGGCCATATAAAATCAGGAACGTTATTTCACGCGGTAAAATGCATTTTTAGGATGCTAACTTTACATGACATATTTAAATATATATTGACAAATGAATTATTTTTTATTTGAATGACATAATTAGGTATAAGAGGTAAAAATTTGATGAAATTATCTTGGTTGGTTTAAAAGATATGAATGATTTTAGAAGAGGTATTCATTGGTCATCCTATTATATTGTCATAAATTAAGTTTGAATAATTTGAATTTCTTGAATTCAATTTAGATTTAAGTTATGAAATTTTATAAAATACCTCTGTGGGTTTAGCGACAGTTTGCAAATCTTCATAAGGAGCCCATGGACCAAGATAACCATCGATATCTTCGGGTTTGTCATTTCTATCCCTTTTTCTCTTATCCTTCGGCCGTAATGGAATTGTTTCAAAAACAGTTTTAGAATTTTCAGCCGAGGTTGGTAGACCGATCATTTGGGAAGTTGAGGCAGTTGAGCTTGGATCAACGGCATAGCCATATCTAAACATTTGAGAAAACTGAATATTAAGAACATCTTACCACTTTACTCAACAGCAGTCAAACTGAACTATTGATAATTAAGGTGAATTAAAGTACACTAAAATTAAACTTATTATTATAAAATGACTTACGAAGTGAAGGTTCGTCGCTGATTTTCAAAATGAAATTCATTGAGATGAGCTTTCTCGACGTAACCAGCCAAAGTGTTTCTAGTGGCTGCCTTTTGTCCAACTTTGAATGGATTCTTTGGGCCAACTTCGGGCGCAAAGAGTTGATCGAATTTTGGGTTGAAAGTGAGTTCTTTGCATTTGGGATCAATTGGTTGACCAACAGGATCAAGGCCACGCTATTTAAAATTAAAAATATTTATATTTAGTTTAAACTTCCTTGAAATAAATTAAATTTGTATAATATATGGTGGTTAATATTTACATTGAGGGAGATGTCAGGAGCAGAAACGACTTGAAGGTCAAAAGATGACCCGACAGCGGATTCCAAGGGTTTAAGATGGTCCGGAATTTCTTTTGGCTTTTCAGTTTGAGTTTCTTCTTCTTCTTCTTCTTCTTCTGACGAAGAAGACGTGCGGTCGGCGTAGGCAGCTAATGCAGCTAACATGATGCAAACTCGAATCAAATAATTCAATTAAGTAGAAGATTTTAATATATTTTGTAAAGGAGATTAAACTTTAATTTTCAAGGAAATGACAAATTGAAATTGCGATTCGGACTTCAGACAACAAATTCAAACACACGGAAGATCAATTCGTACCATTTAACTTTAAGCAAATTTCAATTGTTTTATATTGCCCATTGAAATTCTCAATGTATTATTAGGAAGTACATAAATATTTCCGCATTCCCGGAATCTTTCAATCGCAAATGTGACTCGTCGTCAGAGTCTTTTAAAATAAGGCCGGTTTTCTTTAATTCTAAATTCTAATTAAACGGATTAAACAATTTCTTAGTTAATGTAAGAATTGTGTAGTGGGGCAGTAGAGTTTTCAGCTATTGAAATGGATTTAGCTGCTGTGTTCAAAGAAGCCTCTGGTCATTTATTGCCCTCGACATACCTTGACCAGGGGATCAATTCCAATAAAGCCCTTGAAACCAAGTTTAAGAATCTCATTAGTCAAGTAAGTTAAAACTGGTTCAAAACTATAATAGTGATTAATTTTATTTACGTAAAACCATTTTTATAAAAATGAAGTGCGAAATGTACCTATTGTCCATTGATCTAATTCATAAATATTGTTATTCAAATTCAATTTTTTATTCCCTTTTAAATAATTTATTTGGCTTTATAGCGAAAATGGCCTAAAGAGTCGTGGGACGACAACAGTATTTCTTTATTCCTCAACCACCTCTCCTCTCTTGACACGAATAATTTCCCATCTAAAGTCGGAGTTGGCGAAAGAGAAGGAAGAGTGTATTCTGGTGAGTTGAGATTAATTAAATAATTTTACTTTTATCATTATATTAAAATAATAACTACCTATTTGGCAAATCTAGCTAAATGTCATTGCAATTGATAGATCTCGTATTAAAAAGACATTTTCGTTTTTGTCATGGAATCGGCCGTTCTGGCGATTTAACTGAAATTCAACCAAAAGCTGCAGGGTCTAGTTTATTAAATGTGCTCACAAATAATTTAGTACTTGATTTTTGCAAGACTATAGGTAAGATCTTCAATAAAAGCATTTATTACTTTAAATATTTTACCTATTAGTGATTCTATAAGAGAGGCCTAAGAATTGCTTTATATTATAATCAAGGTTGGGAGTTTAAATACATCATGTATTTAAATACTTTTTAACTCGACTCTATCTATTCTCCAACATCATTTTTAATTCTAACATTTCAATACAACTTGAAACTCAGACTAAATCAATCAAAAACATTTCGATTAATGATTAATTACAATTAATTACAATGGATTCGTAGCCCAGTTATTCTCTGCTAATTAATGACCTAATTTTGAATTTGTTTAAAATTATTTCATTATTAATACACACACAAAGTATCTTGTACTTCAAATGTATTTAAATACATGTATTTGTATTTTGTATTTTACTGAAATTTTACCAAAGTTTTTGTATTTTAAATACTTTTTTTAAAAAAATTCCCAACCTTGATTTTAATTGGTAATCATGTTTCTTGTTAAAATAGTTCATCCCAAAATCTCTGATGCATTTCTTGTGCCTTTTGCCACTGGGATGAGTCTCGCATTTACTTTCATGACACTGAAGAAATTGAAACCAAAGGGGAAATACGTCATTTGGCCACGAATTGATCAAAAGTCGTGCTTTAAAAGTATTATCACAGCAGGTAAATGTTCTCACGCAAAAAGAATTCTTGAATTCATTATAATAGGTTTCATTTCACACTAAAATCAAATTATGTATTTATGAAGTATTTTTTAATTTTTTCAGGTCTTCAACCAATAATAATAGAGCCAGTCATTGAGTCTGAACAACTTGTAACGAACTTAGAAAAAGTGATAGAGGCGATTGAAACTTACAAAGATGAAATTCTGTGCGTGATGAGCACGACAAGCTGCTTTGCTCCTCGCGTTCCCGATTCTCTTGTTGAGCTCTCAAAAATATCCAAAGAATACGATCTCTTTCACATTGTGAACAATGCTTATGGACTTCAAAGTGGGAAATGTATTTATTTAATTCATCAAGCTATAAGGTAAATTAATATGAATATTCATTCATAGTAATATTAAAAATTTAAAAGTATACATAATTAATGATTCATAAGTATTTATACTCATTAATTATTGTCTATATTTTCTAATTGTTTATATACCTATGCGCTTTAGGGAAGGTAGACTCGATGTTTTCGTTCAAAGCACTGATAAAAATTTAATGGTTCCTGTTGGTGGTGCAATTATTGCTGGTTTTAATATTCAACTCATGACTCAAATTAAGAAAAATTATCCAGGTACTTTAAAAGATTGCAATTCGAAAATAGTTTTTTCTATTAAAATTCATTTATTTAATATCGAGTGTATAATTTTTGAAAGTGGTATTTTATTTTTATAATCATTTAAATTAATTAAAGGCCGAGCTTCTTCAAGTCAATCGCTTGATGTTTTCATAACTCTTCTGTCAATGGGAAGAGACAAATATGAAAAACTATTGTATGAACGCAAACAACTCTACGCTTATACGATTGAGAAACTTTCAATTTTCGGGAAAAAAGTTGGAGAAAAAGTTTTATCAACTCCAGATAACCAAATTTCAATAGGTTAAATAAAAATACATTAAGTTTTTTAAATAAAAAACGTGTTACATTTTTATTTTCCTTTTTTAACTTTTAATATTTTTCTTTGGCCATATCATAATATATAATCTCATTAATATATTATTATAGGGTTTACAATTAATAATTTAGGAAAAGACAAGATTGAAGAAGATCGACTTAAAACTTTGACTCAACTCGGTTCAATGTTATTTTTGAGAAATGTGACTGGATCAAGAGTCATTACATGCAAGGAAATTAAAACGATCGAAAGTTTTGAGTTTAAAGGTAATTTTAATTAGAAACTTCAAAAGTTTTGTAAATATTTAATTGCATGTTAATTATTTCTCTTATTGAATATTGGGCTTTTTACAGGATGGGGAGCAAGTCACAACGAGTATCCAATACCATATTTTACAGTAGCCGCTACAATTGGGATCACGAAAGATGAAATTGACATTTTCATTCAAAAGTTGGAAGAAACTTATGATAAATTAATGAAGAATAAAATAGTTCAATAATTGATTTCGTTTTTTATTCTTGTTTGTTTTTAAAAATGCATCTCGAGTTCTCAAGTATTTATTGTTTCATAATTGGTCACCTCATTTTATATAATTAGTTGGAAGGAATAGTTGAGAAAAAAGGAATTTAGATTGTGCAAATGAGGAAATGGTTGATTTTATGCATATGGGACTTTTGTCCAAATTCTTTCATACCAGGTTAAGTTATAAATAGGAACATGTCAACAACGGTTTCAGAAAGTAAAAGAAAATTCAGTTCGAATTTGAGATATTCAAACAAGTCGTGTCGTTTTTGTCGTTATCTAAATAAATTATTAAAATGATTTTGAGCTTGTTTATAATATCAATTTTAACATTGCCAATACGAGGAGGTATTATGTACTTTTTTAATTTTCTGTTCTATAAACTCCTTAATTTTTAAGATAATGATATCTAATTATTATGCTTATTCTAGGCGACATTAATGTTCCTGGAGAATTCTGTGTATTCTCACTCAAAGGTCAAAATGGTATTTTATTTTTTGTCATTACTCTTACATTTTTCCATGAATTTATATTTTTCTCATATTGAGGAACAGGAAATTTTTAGGAACGTTTTTTAATTTTTGTATCTAAAAAATAATGATATTACAATTATAAATATGAATAAATAAATTGATTATAATTCTGAAATGCTGATTCTTGTATTAAATTATCAAAGGGAATCAATACTGTTTCTTTGCAAAAGAAATCTGCCAAAAGTTTCCTTACTACACTGCGAAGGATTTTAGGTCTTTGATCACGGAAGAATGTGTGATACTTTATACAAGAGAAGGATGCAAAGGGGTTCGTTAGCTTTCTCTCTAATGACACAAGATGTTCTAACTTACTTAAATAATTTAATTGTGAAGACCTTATATAACCATACTTTAATAATGAAAACGTTCATTATTATTGTTTGTAGTCCGGGAGCGTATATTTTCCAGGAGTTTATTCCAAACTACCGAATGAGATTGCGGATAAAGCCACTAGCTACAGATCTTGCGGCTAATTAACTAATATTTAACCTTATGAGACAGTTTTGAATAAATCACGATTTTTAAATTAATGAGTGTAAATATTGCATATTAATTTTATTTGCATTATTTGCATCAGATTAATCACAAACTTTATTATAAATACAAATTAAATTCTACTTGTCTCCTCCTCTTCATACAATCTGAAATGTCCCCTGAATCTCCTGTGCTACTTTATTTACTCTGCTGAAAGCGTCAAAAATTCATATTTCATCAGACCATTTACATTTTGCCATTTCTCCATTTCCAAAAATTGTTAAAAATTGATTGATAGTTGCAAGTTCAAGCTAATTGTCATTAGAATTTGATTGTGAGATGGGTGCCTTCGCTTACGCATTTGGCTGGATTTTGATGAAGACTGGACTGGCCACTGTATTCATGTTATTACAAAAATGAAAAAAAAACGAAGGCAGAATTAATTTCAAATTTATTTTTTAGTACAAGCGAGTGTTATTATAAGGGTTAATTAGTTAATTGATAATCCTTTGCAAACAGAGAAATAAAATATACGAAGCGTTGACAATAATGAGTTAAGGGATAGTCTTTTTTAATTTCAACAAAGTCCATCGAGAGATTATATTTATAAAACTATTCTAATGTGTAAGAAGTATAGAATGTTCAATATTTTATACTTTTTGATCTACACAATGCTTTTTTCCACTTAACTTAACATAATAACCCATCCACATCCATTGTAAATCCATAATTTCATAATGTTTTAACTTATATTATCTAGTTATCAATAAAAAATAAAATGGCAATGTTGGAACTAAAAAAATATAAATACAGTGAAAGTCTCTTATAGTCAAGTCGCTAGATGCATAGAAAATGCTTGACTATAGCTGATCTTGACTATAAACGGACCCAAATTAATGCATAAGCGTATGTTGGGACCACGAGAGTCCTTGACTATAAGCGACTCTTGACTATATCCGCCTTAACTGTAAGCGACTTTCACTGTAATTTAAGCTCTGTCGAGATTTGGCAAACCGGATTAAGTCAGAGCCAATTTCACTTTTTAGACCCAATTATTCTTAAAAATACTTAAAGCTGATCCCGATCACATATTTCAAATCTTTCCCGTTCCTTCCCGTCCCGATCAGTAAATTCAATACTTCTAGTCACTCTTTCGCCCTAATTAATAAGGGATATGTGGCAAATTCGAGTATGGCTCCAATTTTTTGTGGCTATTCATGTTCTATTTCCAGGTTTTTCAAACGGAACTGCGAACGTTCAATTTTGATAAGGATAACTTTAATTTACGGATTCGCTACGTTTACTAATTCACAATTTTATAACCAACTTCATGCTTCGGATATATTTTGAGATTTAGAAAACAATTTCAGATTTTTTAATATTAAAGGTTTGATGGTTATCTATCTAACAAAGAAAAGCTCGGAGTTTTTACGCCAATCCATCTCATTCACGATTCAGAGAAGAAATGTCGCTTCCTTACTTGGAACCCTCTAACCATCCACCCACCTTTCCCATATTTACAATTTACCTTATTTATACTTTTAAATTAATTATTCATCACATTCATTATTAAACTTCGATTATATTGTTTAATTATTCATCTTCATCACAAATTGAAATAAAATTAAAATAAGTAATGGATATAGTTTATACCAAGTTCCACACACTCTGAGCCATATTTACGTTCAAATATACACGAAATATGGTTCAGAGTGTGTGGAACCAACTCTAGTAGTTAATTCACGAATCTGTACAATACAATGGATAATCAACTTTATTACTGATCCACAATATACTGACACGACGCTTGAGAAAGTTTCCCTTGTAAGATAATAAAACAGTTCCCCGAATTATTTTTTAAAAGAATGAATCAATAATCAATGGTGAATTGGGTATGGAACAAGTTATAAATCAATTCGATTTAAGTTAAATAAACATTTTAAAACATTTGTTGCAACTAACCAGAGCTGGGTAGTAATTGAATTACATGTAATTAAATTACGTAATCGATTACAAATTACGTAATTGTAATTTGTAATTTGAAGGGAATTTTGAATGTAATTTGTAATTGTAATTTAAAT
>VJMY01001411.1:0-13185 GCA_009869795.1 Neelides sp. FZ-2019 | reverse complement strand
AATACGCGGCTACGGCAATTGCCACAATTGGCTCATTTAGCTTTGGAACTGTTTTGACATGGACTGCCCCAGCTCTTCCAAATATTGAAGAGAGTCAAGATTTAGGAGAAATTAGCTCTAGTCAAAAAACATGGATTGCTTCACTCGCTGTGGTAAGTCAAGAAGTAGAAAATTAGAATTCTTAAATTAATGGATAACTCAAATATAATATTAATTAGATGGGGATATATTTAATTGTTTAATTTCAGCTTGGCTCGTTATTTTCCGGCCCAATTTGTGGATTCCTCATAAGCAGATTTGGAAGAAAGAGGACAATGCAAAATCTCAATTTGCCCTTTCTTCTTGGATGGGCTTTGATTGGATTCGCCAAATCCTTTCCCCTTGAAATGACGCTTCCAGTGATCTACATTGGAAGATTCATTACGGGATTTGCAGGAGGATGCTTCACAGTCGCCGTTCCAGTGTACGTCTCAGAAATCGTTGAAGCAAGGATAAGAGGAATTCTCGGATCTGCAATGATTCTCTCGCTTGTCATTGGCGTAGAAACTACGTAATTTTACATTGAAAACTACCTTACGTATTTATCAATCAAAAGATTTTTCCAAGATACCCAAAAAATTAAAAATCTTTTTCAGATTCATCATTGGAAAATTCCTCCCATGGAACACATTAGCTTTGACCTGTGGAGTCATTACAATTCTTCACTTCTTCTTGCTCTTCTTCATTCCCGAATCTCCTCGTTATCTTCTCACTAAAGACGAGAACGTCAAAGCGGCCGAGTCGCTCAAAAAGCTTCGGAAGGCCGATTTCCATACAATTGAATCCGAACTGAAGTGCATTAAAGAAGAAATTCACTCCGTATCAGGAGATTCGCTCACTGCGAAAGAAAAGTTGGCTCGGCTCTTCACAGCTCCGGTTCTCCGACCTTTGGCCATTTGCTTGACCCTCATGGCCCTTCAACAATTCAGCGGCACAAACGGTGTGACTTTCTACACAGTTGACATACTCAAGTCCACTGGGACCAATTTGGACTCCAATGTCGGCTCAATAATCATTGGGGCTGTTCAAGTCGGAATGGTCTTCGTGACGATGATCCTCATTGAGCGAGTCGGCCGCGTTTGGCTGCTCATTGTGTCCAATTTAATTATGTTTGTGAGTTTAGTCACCCTTGCCATTTTCTTCCACTTTAAATCCAACTTGGGCGAGGGCGAGACTTTAGACTGGTTAGGATATTTGCCTTTACTTTCTCTCGTTGGATGGGTCATTGGCTATAATATCGGAATGGGGCCAATTTGTTGGCTTTTAATGGGGGAACTTCTTCCGCCGTATGCTCGTGGATTGGCGTCGGCAATTGTTGCCTCTTTCTACTCAATTGTTTCGTTTACGGCGACGAAGACTTTCGAAGACTTCACTTCCTTGCTTGGATGGTCAGGAGTGAACAGCTTCTTCGCTGGTGTTTGTCTCGCGGCCGGGATCTTTGCATACTGTTTTGTTCCAGAAACAAAGCAGAAGAGCACTGAGGAAATTCAAAAATATTTTTCTAGGGAAAATATTCACAAGATATCGCCAAATCCAGTTTGAAATGACGATATAATTATTATTGTTATTGAGTTTCTTGAAAGTTCAAACACTTTTATTCGTCTCTCTTTTGCGAGCTTTCATTGGCGCATTCCAATTTCCAAATGTGAATATATTTACCGTAAAATACATCATTTCTTGTTATTTATATTAATTTTTTTGAATTTAACTATAAGAGTTTATAACTAAAACAGATGCATTGAAATATTAATTATTTAATTTCTACGTTTAAATTTAATTAATCATTAGTTAGGGTTGAAAAAACCCTTAACTTTTCATCGTAATTAATAAAAAAAATAACGAACTTGTAACTTGTGATAATAGTTTTTGAACAAATAATTTTGCAACGAGATATTTACGATTTATTAATTTGCTCATACTTTATATTATATGCGTATATCTGACAATGTGAATCTAAATATTCCGATAAATGTATTTCAGTTCAATTCTCGGGCTAATGAGTCTTGTTCGGACTCAAGCCTTTCATTCAATGACTCATCTCTCGCTCTCATCAACTAATATTTTTTGAAATTTTTAATTTATTAAAAATTAATCAAATTTTTAATTATTATCTTAAAATATACATAAAAGCATTAAAAACAGCATTGCATCAACTCGAGCACATTCATGAATGTATGAAGTAACAAGTTTGTTCAGGGTGGAATTGGGATCAAATGAGACAATCAAGTCTTTGATGCTGAATATTGAGTTTTACTCCGAATATATTTAAAATATATCTTTTCACCAAAACAAAAATAAACTAATAAACTTTTAAAGTTAAACAATCTTTAAGTTTTAATTCATTGTCATTTTGAACCATTGTTGATGGGATATTTGACAAGCAATGGATTTGCAATGGAACCCGAAAAAAGCTGAGAACCTTGTCATATGGGCTCAACAAGAAATTTTTTTGCATCAAATTGACGTTTCTGAAACCGAAGAATCAACATACCCAACATGTTCGTAACAATTGATTTTAAGCATTTAATTATTTTTAAAAGTTAACTTAATCTGTTAATTATTTAACAAATAAAAATTATCATTATTTTATGGTTGAAAGGTTTAAGAATATCAGACCCCAAATCTCCGACTATCATTGGAAAAATAAATGACTTCCCACTTGGTAAAGTTATTGACACTTACCCTGGTCAAGACTCAGACACGATCGCTGTTGGACTTTCCAATGGAAAAGTCATTCTTACCTCATTTGGTTCAACTGTTGTTCACAGAGAATTTGGTAATGACTATATATATTTTACCACGTTAAACAAACCATACTCTTTAAGCAATTAACTTTTCATAACTATGATTTAACATTAACATTTTAGTTCCGAAACACAGTCGCCCAGTGAACAGCATTTCTTGGAACAAGCATTGTAGCAATCTTCTTGCAGCAGGGTTTGAAAAGGCTCGCTCTGAAGCCGCTCTTCTCATATGGGACGTCGGGAGGCTGAATGGAGGATTAAGCGCCTTTCACTCTGAAGTTCTTCGACCGACTATCGAAGTTGGCCCGAGTGAAGTTGCCCATTCCTTGGCATGGGTTTCAAACAAATCGATACTCGTTGGGATGAATTCAAAACAAATCAAATTGTTCGACCTAAGAGGTTGATTTTGAGTTTTTCTGTTTCTCGTCATTATGCGCTTTTTGTAAATGTTTTGGTAAAGTTCTAAATTTAAATATATTTAAAATTTAGATTCAAGCCCAAAAGTGAGTAGCATTGCAGCGACGAAAGCAGTTTATGGAATTGCTGTTGACGGCGGTCATCGAGCAGCCTCATTTAGTGATAATCAAGTTTACGTTTGGGATATGAGGAATTTTGATAAACCTTTCATCGTCCTTAACAACTCAAAAGCAATTTCAAAAGTCGCATGGTGTCCAACAAGGTTTCTATTATATTTTACAATTTTACAATTTTTTGCATTACATTTACTAATCTAAAAATAGTATATTCCATTGTATATAATTTGATTGGTTGAATAAACTTGAAAGAACTGTGCGCTA
Organism: Neelides sp. FZ-2019; assembly: GCA_009869795.1. Lineage (NCBI taxonomy): Eukaryota > Metazoa > Arthropoda > Collembola > Neelipleona > Neelidae > Neelides > Neelides sp. FZ-2019. Next base: position 9,605 of record VJMY01001411.1, on the reverse strand, counting down.
ATTAAGAAATTCATATATTTTTCAGAGGCGAACTATTAGGATCTTTAGAACGAGAAACAAATTACATTACGTTGTACGACGTTCATCACGCCGCTTTGTCGACTGAGGAAGGTGAGCCAGCTGTGCTTGAGCGTCGGGTTCAACCTTTGAGAACTGAAACTTCCCCACTTGCTTCATTTGCTTGGCATCCGACCCACGAAAATCTTCTAACAACTCTATCAACTTCAGGTTGGTGGTGAACGCCTTAATAAAAATTAAATACCAGTATATTCTCTTGAAAAATATATTTATTGATAATTAAAATTCTTTAAATTGTATCTTCAACGGTTCAACCTATTTTTTGTATTTTAGGGATTATGTGCAATTCAATAGTTTATGAAAGGATCACATTGAATTGGAGTGGTCAACTTGGTTGGTCCGATGGTAAAAAGACAATCCAGTTCATCGACAACACGGATTCTTTTTATGAAGAATTGGATGACATATCAATGAAAATTAAAAGAAGAGCAATTGACGGATATGGTCTAAAGGTTAATAACTTTGATTTTTTCTTTTGTATTGTATAAGAATATTTAAACATTTATTTAATTGATTATAGAATTTCTAATGCTATTTGTTTAAAGGTTAATTTAAAAGAGAACGGTGCAATTGTTAAAGACGACAAAGAACTTTTGGCTCTCTGGGATTGGCTTGACTTCTGCAAAACCCTCACTGACAAATGTCGTCTTTCCTCTGTTGGCTCTTTGGCCTTTCCAGGAGCTCGGGCTGCCTTGAGAATGGACTCTTATGGACCAACCAATGGAGCACTTAAGTCTGAATTATTTGTTCAAAATCAATTCGAACTTCATGGGAGTAAAACTTACAGGTCATATATCTTTTTAATATTAAATCTAATAAATAAGCATTGTTAATTTTTATTAGGTACTGCTATTCCAAAACAAATTGATAGGGGCGAACGCGAGGAATGGGTGTAAAAGAGTCACCCGTCCACCTAAGTCAAGAAATGCGAGATTTAAAAATAATATTTAATATAATTAGCTAAATAATTAATAATTATGCTTACTTATATAAATAAGTATTATTTAAAGAATGGTAACAGATTATTATAATTTTTATTATACGTTTATTAATTATGATTTATTGTATATACAATAACAAATAAGCGAGACTAATTAATTATTAAAAAATTTACTTTAGATTCATAAATACTTAAATTTATTCATTATAGATATAATTTAATAATTTTATTAACATCAGCATGTCATAAAGTAAGTCTCAATAAACAATGGCAAAAATGGGAAGATTTTAGAAAAATAATACCAGTTATCAATACTGATGAAGATGAAAGCGAAAGTGATTGTGATGACTATCGAGAATTTTCCTTTTTCGTGACGAGAACAATTATATAAGCACAAATGGTTAATTTTGACAGACTTGTTTAGTAAACAAAATTAATTGTTATTGTATATACAGTAAATCATAATTAATAAACGCATAATAAAAATTATAATAATCTGTTACTATTCTTTAAATAATACTTATTTATATAAGTAAACATAATTATTAATTATTTAGCTAATTATATTAAATATTTTTTTAAATCTAGCCTTTCTTGACTTAGGTGGACGGGTGACTCTTTTACACCCATTCCTCGCGTTCGCCCCTGTCAATTTGTTTTGGAATAGCAGTAGTTAAGTTTCAATTGCTCATGACCAAAGTAAAAATGTGAAAATTTCTCCATAAAATCTTATTTTTAAATTCATTTACAGAAGCGACGAGCGTTCATTTGTTCAGCAGTTATGTGGATGGGCAGGAACTGATGCCAATGATGGGACAATTCCTCCATCTCGACGAGCCGCAATTGCCTTATTCCATCTCAAACTTCGTCACGCTATAAGAATTTTGAGTGATTCAGAATATGCAATAGCGGCCATGGCTATTGCTGGTTTCAACGAAGATAAGAATTCTTTGTGGAGAGAAATGGTTTCTTCTAACAGTTCAAACCTGAGGGATCCTTACATTCGAGCCATTTTCACCTTTTTAACTGAGCCAAACTCCAATTATGATTCGATACTTGTAAGATTGACAATTCTTTCTTTCAATAAGTGTTTTCATAATGGGAAAATATTTATGATTTATAAACTTTTCGTTTTTAGAACGACAAAGGGATTATAGTGGGAGATCGCATTGGCTTCGCATGCTCATTTCTCTCTGATTCTAAACTCGTGTCTTTCATTGACGACTTAACCACAGAGTTGGTGAAAGCTGGAGATCTAAATGGAATTCTTTTGACGGGTTAGTATTAATTATTATTTTGAAAAGCTTTTTGTACATTACATCTTGTATTAAAAAATAAATTTTCCGTGTATTGTTTTAGGAATGACACCTGCTGCTCTTCCTCTTTTACAAAAATATTTGAACAAGACAGGAGACGTTCAAACATTGGCAATTCTTGCAATTCGAACTATGGCTGCAGACATTCCAACTAATCAGCAACTTAAACTTTGGATTGATCGTTATCAGTAATAATTTTTTAATAAAATATTTTAATCTCATTTCTCATTATTTCGTTTGAACTTAATTACGTTCTAGATATATGGCAAAGAAAGGGTGAAGACTCAAGGTTTTTGTTTTAACAGAGATTTGCTCAATTCTTGGAAGCTCTGGGAGCAAAGAGCCGAATTTGACATAGTGAAGAATAAGAACAACACGAGTCTTATTCCACAGCCGGAAGTCGTCGTTTCGTGTAACTTCTGTGGTAAAAGCATATCTCCTGCAGGGTCGTCTTCCTTAGCCAGAACGACACAATTTTTCCCTCGGTTCACAACAACCAATGCGAGACTTAAAGTAAGTTTCTTTTTCATTTACTGAATGTGAATGTCTACAATAAAGATATTGTACCATCGTTTATATTGTATACCTACTATCTACTAATAAATATATAATATTAATTTGATTATATATAGATTTTAATTCTACATGATGATTTACATTTAATTTTATAGCTTTCATCTTGTCCAAGTTGTCGTAAACCGCTTCCACGCTGTGCCATTTGTCTACTTCACATGGGGACTTTACTAGGAAGCGGAGGTTCAGATCCTCTTGTACTTGGGAAATCTGGAACTTCTCCAGAAGCCCTTGCTTGGTACACTTGGTGTCAAACCTGTAGGCACGGCGGGCACACTATGCATCTTCAATTGTGGTTCAAGTAATGACAACTTTTTAGTACTTTTATATACAATTAACTTGCTAATATTAAAACTCATTTATTTAATTTGATTATCGTTTTTCAGGAGTCAGTCTGAGTGCCCTGTAACCGGATGTAGTTGCAAATGTGCCAGTTTAGATAAAATTATTGATTTTCCATCGTAGATTCGTATGGTTAGATCATTGAAAAAGAGTGCAATCTTTTTTCTTGTTAGTTAAACGTATTTATTACTCAATGAGCTCAATGGTCTTCCATGTCTTGATGACATTTTTGAATTATTCCTTTATAATATAAATGTTTCCTAATAATAATAATATAACTAATATGATACCTTATAAATAATGATATCCTATTAATTTTGATGTTATTTATGAAGGTTTAATTTATTTGTTTGCCAGTATAGGCAGAATGTTAAAAAAAACTTGTACTAAAAAGTTTAAATAATAAGTAGAAGTTTTATTTAAATAAAGTTCAAACTTATTAAAAGGATGATCCAGGATTTAGAGCATTTTAATTTTTATCACAATATCACAAGTATTAAGTTTCTATAAATAATTACAAAACATCCAGGTATACATATATTTTTAAAAAAAACTTCACAAACTTGCATTGTGTATTGCAAATCCATCTATATCCATCCATCATTATCATTTCATTCTAAACATAATAAAGCATTAGATTTGTATACCCTTATTTTAAAATCAATAAATTGAGAAATTATACGTTGTGATGATTGATTAGATTGAATATTAATGTTTTTATATAAAATTCCATTTTTACATATTACTTTCATTAGGACAAAAATACTTTTTGGAAAAATTATAGGCTTTATAAAGACGAAGGCGGTTTCATAGCATTGGTGAGCACTGCTTCATCCCATGGGCCATAAATATTTTTCTTGAAACGAAGCGATGTGATGAAGGCGAGAGGGAAAAGGAGAACAACCGCGAAGGCGAGAAGAACAAACAACAAAAACGCCGTTGGAGAGACCGAATATGCCCCAAGAGCCGCCACAATCACAGAAATACTCAAAGCCATAGGCGAATCCCAAACCTTCCTGGAAAATATAGGGAAAAGAACAAAGGCCTCGAGACCAGCAGTAAGAAGAGCGAAGGAATGACTATCAGAAGGCATGCGAGAGGCGAGACAAACTGCTCCTAAAACGGCCCCATTCACGGCCACTGTCTTGGACACGAGGAATCCATTGATTCCGTAGTCGGACGTGATCAAGTGAATGGCAAACATTCCACTGGACATGGCGTAGATCGTGTCCGTGGCAATTTGGTCAGTGAGGGTTCGGAGAACAGGTGCGAGCTCGTAGGAAGAGACGAGGTAAATGAGGGAGACGAGGAGATGTTCTTTCGGAACGCTGTCGCCGGACCACCATTGGTAAATGGCATATCCGAGGGCTGTGGAAATGACTGAGGTCCAGAGAACAGAAGTGGAGGAAATGATGGACCCACTCAAATGAAAATAAATGACATAGAAAAGAGCCGTGGCGCTGAGCTGGAGAAGAATTCTCGAGGATTTGACGGATGCTTCAGGTAATGAGAGATTCCCATTGCCTGAATATCTCTCTTTAGCGGCGAAGAAATCGGTCCAAGAGATCGAGTCAGATAGAGAAGAATTCTCATATAAAGCTTGATAGACGTATTCTTCTTTTAATGATTTCCTCCGGTCATTCAAAGATTGCTTGGAACGTGTCCCGCTATTAACTGAAGAGTTGAGCTTCGTATTTTTTCTATGCATAATGTCCAATGCTAAGTCAGTGTCATTTGGTCATTCCTTTTCGATAAAGATCTGAAAAACAATTAATAATTTTTACATTTAAGACATTTCCAATAAATAATTTCAAAATTGATTAATGATCAAATGATCACAAATTAATTTAATCAAGAATGTCAATTTTACTCTTTTCAATTGGAACTCTCAAGTTCAAGTGGTTTCAATTGCACATGACATTGATTGAAGAGCATTGCCACTTATTTTTTTAATATAAATAGTTAATTATGTTTGAAGTTACGAATGGATTGAAGTCAATCAGCCTCCCATTTTCCACTTGTTATATAATACCATGAACCGAAATAACAACCCGAATTAATTGTATATTTTCCCCGTGCGGGAGTTTGAAGGAGGAGAAGGAGCGGGCGAGGCGTCACGTGACTTGGTGTTGAATTGAAATGTCCTGAAGTGCGGGAGTGGGTGAAAAGGAAGCTTCTTTTTCATTCCTCCATCGACGTCGTCGACAGTATGTCGATGGGAGCTTTTGGGCCACAAGGAAGAGTAAGACCGCCGGCTCCCACATCCCAATCCGTTCAAAAGCTCCTCGACGAAAACGCTCATCTCATCCAGACGATCTCTGAGTTCCAGAACAAAGGGAAAGGGAGCGATTGCCTCCAGTACCAGCAAGCCCTTCATAGAAATCTCGTCTATCTCACCTCGCTCGCCGACTCAAATCAGAATATCCAGCAGATGCTCCCGGTAGGTCAACTCTCCTTAAACTTCTTCCTTCACCTGTCCTCTCTCATTTAACAATGATCAATAAAGAAATGATGGTTGAAGGAATTGATGAGATAATGATTTATATTAGTATTTTTTCTAAAAGCCCCCCGGACAAGACATGAATCAGACGCCGCCGCAAGGTCAAGGACAGCAAGGAGCCCCTCCTCAGAATTCCCAAGGCGGGTATTACCCTCGACCCCCGGCCCAAGGTCAATATGGCGGGTATGGGAGTTATGGCGGCGGGACGCCACAAGGCCAACAGCAGCAAATGCCCCAACAGCCAAACCAAGCCCCGCGACCCCCACAACAAGGACCGCCGCAACAAGGATATGGACAACAGGCAGGGCAACCCGGTGGGCAACAAGCCGGACAGCCATTCTATCACCCCTCGTATCAATATCCGAATCAGTACGGGCAAGGTGGATATCCCCAACAAGGATACCCCCAACAACAACAATCCTACCCGGCCTCAACACAGCCTTCAACGTATCCGGCAACGGCTCCTCCTCAAACTCAAGCAGCGTATTATTCACAACAGGGACAGTATCCACCGGGGAGCCCGGCTCCAACACCGGCCCAACCATACCCGTCAAACCCTGCATATTCTCCTCAGCAATTTCCTCCTGCTCAGCCCTATCAATATCCACCGAATCCGCCTCAACAGGGAGGGTATCCTCAGCATCAACCAGCAAATCCACCCGGTGCCCCACAGGCTCCTCATCCAACCCCGCCACCTCAGTCTGCTCAATATCCTCAATATCCTCCTCAGCAGTATCAGGTAGGATCGGATTTAATTCACTTTTCGTTTACCATGATTCATGGTTTCATGAATGTCAAATAAAACTCAATTACAGAGATTGGTTTACTTGATCTTGTTTAATTTATTCGGTTGGTTTAATTTAAAAATTGTATTTTAATGAGAGATTTTTTTTCTTTCCAGGGTTATGCTCCTCCTCCTCCTCAAGGCTATGGAAATTATGGTTATCGCGGCGGAGCTCCTGGAGCTCCTCATGCTGGGGGAGCAGCAGGAGGTCAGCAAGGCGGTTATCCACCGCAAGGAGCCCCAAGTGGATATCCTCCTCCACAATCTGCTCCACAATTTCCGCCACAGCAGCAGCAACAGCAGCCACCTCCTTCAACTCAATGAACAAAGAGACTCAAGTTTATCAAAGACCTGTGTGAGCTGACTGACGATTAGTGGCTACTTAAGAATTAGCTAAATAATCCTTTGGCTGATTTTAACTCTGATAATATGATGTAAGAGGCAGAAGGGTGTGTGTGTGGATTCACTAACTACATTTTGAATATTCCTGTGTTTGAGTTAACTTGAGAATTGACATGATATTTATTAATGCTAGATAATTATAAATATTACTAGTTGAATAAGTATTTAAGTACTTAATAATGATTACTGTACCTAGACGTAAGCTAGGCATGATTACTTCAATAAATATTAATAAAATTTTGGGTAAATTAATAATTATTCTTACTTTTTATTAATGTGTAACATAATATACAATAAAAGTTATAAAATTATGTCTGTAAAGTTTATTGCAAATAAATACTCTTTAAATGATATTGTTTACTTCATTTTAATCACTATTTAAGTCATAACTCATTATATCATTAAAAGTCACAAGAAAAAATGAGAATATCTCCCAAATTCTTAAAGATAAAAACATTTGTCTTATCTATTGTTATTATTTTATCTACTAATTTCGCCTTGGTAGAAGATAATAAAGAGAAATAATCATTAGTTTAATAAAAATGGTAACTAGTTAAGCTGTGTATTCCAAGAAGGTATGAATTATTAAAGCCCATTAATAAATAATGGACTTGAATAAGAAAAATAAGAATTGGATTGTTATAATAGTGGTATTTATTGAAAGTATAATTTTATGGGTAAGTTGAGAAATTGAGCGAAACAGGGTGACATCTTTTCGATCGACTTTCTTCGTTGGATCATTCTCGAAAACAAATGAGAAAATAGCATTGGTCTATTGCATTGGTTGGTTGTGTGGTGAAAACTTCTCTACGAGACCGACGACACTCTCAAAGTTAAATTAACAAACCGACTTGGAAAACCTTTGTGACAACAACAGACAACGCGGCTGGATCTTATATTCGGTTAGAGTTTCCTCAATCTTTCTTGCTAAATAGTTTTTACAATTAATTATCATTTAATTTTATCTTTGATTTTATTACGCAATTGATACTATGTAGCCGATTGACGGCAATTAGGGATGTGCACGAAAATGCAACTTTTCAATCTTTCCAATTGATCGATTATGAAAAACCAAAAATTATTATAATTTGCATTTAAATAATGAATTAAAAGACATGACAACTTGAGTTGTTAAACATTTTTAGTGAAAAATTAATTTTGAAATATTCCATTTTCATTTAGCAGAGACTTTTGCTAGGAGACTGAGCGAAAATGAGTGACTTTCTTTCACCGGAAATCTTGTCGAGCATGAAGTTCTTTGTGAACGTCTTAAAGGAAGACCCAACTTTGCTTAATAGGGATGAGCTCAAGTTTTTGAAGGATTTTCTTGTCAGCAACGGGTTTAAGGCAAGTTTGAAATCTATAATTTGGCATTTTTATCTCTAAATCATTTTCTAATTAATTCTACTAATGATTTTCAAACTCTACTAGCCCATTTGAGTCAAATGATTTGACGTTTGTTACAAAATTTTAATAAAATTCTTTTTAAAGATTCCTTTGAAGGAAGAGAAAAAAGCTCCTGGGGCTGGAGATTCGAAAACTACGACGGAACAACCTAAAGCTGAAGAACCAGAAGAAGGTGAAGAACCTGATGAGCCTTACCCTGACCTCGACAACGAAGGAGTTATCGGTAATTAGCTTATTGGTTTTGGTTCATGACATTTTCTATTCATTTCAGCATTTAATCAATTTACAATTTAATGCTTTTCTCTTCTAAATATTTCTGGTCTAAATCTTAGATGCTGACATGCCGGACGAGACTCAAGAGATGGGTGATTTGGATGCGAGCCCGACCGAGGAACAGATTGACGAGTCCAATGAATTGAAGAGTTCAGCAATGGGACATTTCGGTTCCGGTGACTATCAAGCAGCTGTTGAGGCTTTCACGAAGGCCATTATGCTCAATGGTGGATCTGCCATTTTGTATGCCAAGAGAGGACAGTCGTATCTTCGATTGGGAAAGCCAAACGCTGCCATCAAAGACTGCAATCGGGCCCTTCAAATCAACCCTGATTCAGCCATTGCATTCAAATTTCGTGGAAGAGCTCACAGGTATGAGTTTTATTTTTATAACGTTGTTCTTTGAGTTAATTTAGTTATGAAAGACAACATTAAATAATCTTTGAATCAATAATTCAATTTTTAATTTATATTAGGCTTCTTGGACACTGGGAAGAAGCAGCTATGGATTTACGCCAGGCATGTAAAATTGACTTTGACGAACAAGCCGATGGTTGGCTCAAAGAAGTTCAACCAAACGTAAGAACATTTTGTACTTTTTTTTATAGAAAAAGGCTCTACTTGATTTATTATAATATTACTTATGTAGAAATTCTTTTCTTTTAAAATTTTATACATCTTTCGATTAATTTCTCATGATTTTTCACAAAATAATTTAAATCTTTTAAATAGTTAATTATCCTATGCTACAAACATAAAAATTCGAAAAGAATTTTTCTCTTTTAACTTTGTATACACACGTCACGAGTCAGTTACATAATCTATTTTGATTTCAAGATTAAGTAAATTAAGTAGATTAATTATAATCTCCGTCTTACAATTCAAGTCCATTTCGTTTATATTTATCAAGTCTATTTCAAAAAACAAAAAGTCATGAATCTAAATCAAACAAATGATAAATTATATTCACATCTGTACACAATGTATTTT
>VJMY01001410.1:0-13187 GCA_009869795.1 Neelides sp. FZ-2019 | reverse complement strand
CCCAACCTTGTTTTTTTATCGGAAGAAGAAAATTATTTATAGTTTTAATACAACCTAATCCATCTTATTAAGGCCTCGTTTTGATTTTAAGACCTTAATGTATTTATAATTATAGCACCGTGTATAAATCGTTCTTTTACACATAATAATAGACCTAAAAATTAGAATCATAATAAATCTCTTTCTAAAAATTCATCCCAATAATATTAGTAAGTTATAAGTAGTATAAATATAATGTGGATATAAGGCGTTATATAATATAGCTTAATTTAAAATAATAGGAATTCTGTATCAAATATTCAACACACTCACTCAAAGTCCTTTCATATGAGAGACAACTACAAGGTTATGAGTTGGACATTTAACAAATGGCTTCCTCGATTTAAATCTATTCAATAATAATGCCCATTGATGATCATCTCATTGGAAATTTAATTTAATTATGATGATGGTGCATGTAGTGCAATCAATTCACATAAAATACATCACGAAGAACAGATTCCGTCAAGTTCAATAAAATCCACACAAAGTCTTTTTTGCGCATACAACGTTCGTGTAACGTCTCGAATCCTTCGCCTTTTGCACCATTATTGCATTGCACGGAATGGGAGGGATATGATGGGAATAAGGAGTATAGCACACTTTGCAATGCATTGGGATATGGAGAAAAGGTTCCCCTCTACCGGATGGGCGTATAATCTTTGGCCTTGGGTTCCTCCGTCTCTTCGGCAGACTCATTTGGCCGTCTTCTTCCTCACCATCATTCTCTGAGCAGGAAGGGAGGAACATCCACACACCTTCGTCTTCCGCATCCGCATAAAAAGAGACAGACCAAAACACACTTGACTCCTTTACTATTTATTTTTTAATTCTATGGTCAAGTCAAAGTTGCCTAAAAGTGAGTGGGAGCAGAAGAAATGGAACATCTAGAGACTCACGAGTTGAGTAATTGATTTCAAAAATGGGTATTGACCCTGAAGAAGAATCTACGTCGTGTTTGAGCCTCTGAGGCTGTTGAGCCTTGTAGTTGAGAGTGAAAGGACTTGGACTCGCAGTTTCGTCTTTCTAGATGGTTGGAGTCGCTGGGAGGACTCAGAAACCAAGAGTAGACAAAGTCCCTTCCGGTGGCAATGACCGGGAGTAGGTCAAGTAATGATCCCAACGATCCGAAGTCGACCAAAGAAAGTACTGCGGAAGGAGTTGAAGATTCCGATGATGAGAGTGAAATCCTTGAGGAGTCCCCTTGTGGAAGATGGGTCAAGAGGAGAGAGCAGGTCAGTCAGTTTATTTATTTGAATGGAATTCAGACTGCATATTAATTTCTTTTTTAAGAAAAGAATAAAAACAATAAGCTGATTTTAAGAAATACTCTAATAAATTGTTTGGTTAATGATTTTAAACATATCACTAATATTATTTTATTAGGAGAAATTTTTGTTACCCACTTTAAGCAAAATAGTCATTTTCAGTTTTTACAGGCAGTTTAATTTTCATTTTTTTTATTCATTACTAAATTTGTTTGATAGGTTGAACAACGGGATGTTCCTGGTATTGACTGTGCCTATTTGGCAATGGATACGGAGGAAGGAGTGGAGGTCGTCTGGAACGAAGTTCGTTTCTCGGAGCGTAAGAATTTCAAAGCACAAGAGGAGAAGATCAAACAAGTTTTCGACAACCTCACCCAACTCGAGCACCCGAATATTGTCAAGTTTCACAAGTACTGGATGGAAACACAGTCTGACAAACCAAGAGTAATTATTTTTCTTGTATTTTGTATTTAAAAATATTTAAAAATTAGAATTGATATCTAAATTATAATAAAGATTTACATTTTTTGATAACTAAAATAAAATATCGGAATTATTAATAAAAGAGTTTATAAAAAATAGTTTAATATCTTTTTGTATGTTTTATATATTTGAAGAAATATTAGATTTATTTAATTTTTTAGGTGGTCTTTATTACGGAGTATATGTCTTCGGGAAGTCTGAAGCAGTTCCTAAAACGGACGAAAAGAAACGTGAAGCGCCTTCCGCTTCAAGCATGGAAGCGATGGTGTACTCAAATCCTTTCTGCTTTGAGGTGAATATCAGAAGTTGAATTATAAATTATAAAATAAGCCATATTGATAAAATATTTACAATGTGTCATGTATCAGACTTGGATAATGATTCAACCATCCTATTTTATTTTAGCTATCTGCATTCCTGTTCTCCCCCTATCATCCACGGGAATTTGACATGTGATACAATATTCATTCAGCATAACGGTCTCGTCAAGATTGGATCAGGTAACGAATCCAAATATCATTATTTGAACTACGTTGGGGAAATAACTTTTATTTAAAGCTCGAAACATTAAATTAAATTACACACATGACGTAAACCCTAAAACATTCAATCAAGATTAGAGAATCTTCTTATTTTGCTCATGCAAAATTTCTCTTGCTAAATTGGGTTTCATTCAAGTTGAGGTCTTTAAAGTGATTTCTCGAGTCGTTTCTAGAAGCTTTACTCACGGCTGATTCACCTTCTTGGAACAGTCATTGAAAAATTCATTGGTTAACCCATTACCTAGTTTAGTTGTTTACAACGGAGGTTCACCTAAGCAAAATAAGTGCAACTTATCTTTACATTTAACAAAATTAAGACCAGTAAAATAGGTCTAGCACTCACAGCCAAATAAGAGCAATAAATAGAACATTCCTTAATGAATACGATATAAGTAGGCATATTTAAATCGCGTTTCATACAAGGATGTGGAAGGAGTGATGTGAAGGAAGGATATTTAAGTGCTTAATTGGCTACTTGATAATAAAAGCGATATTAACGTTATAATAAAATGGCGTTAATTGCGGATAAACTATTTGGTAAATAGGAAGAAATGCAATTCTTCCTATTATTATTAAATATTGTACGTAAAAGTTTCTCAGACGTCATTGCTTAATAATGTACTTTCTTAATAGTGTGATTTAAGTTAGAATTACATTATGAATTTATCCACGAATTCTAAATGCTAAATAATTAGTCTTATAAACCAAACATATTTAAATTAAAATTTTATTACGTATATCTAATAATATAAGCAAAAACAAATTAGTAATTAGTTAACAAGAAATTGCTAAAGAATGAATTATAAGAAAAAATGGAGGAATTAAATTAGATTAAATAGACTAGAATGGAATTTAGTAAAATTAGATTAGACTATCATCTCATCTCTTCCGAGTAGATCTTATACTTGTAATATGAAAAGATGAAGTAGACATAGGACATGGATCCACGACATGGTCGAATAACGATGAGATGTAGGAGTGGAATGAGGTAGCGGCGGTTTCCCTCTAATGAATACACGAAGAAGCCTCATGTACACAAAAAGAGAGGAATGATCGTTTGGGTCGGAGTGTTTTTGGAACGAGCCAGGAAAAAGGAGGGAGAGCCAAAGAGTCTACCGGGAATTCATTTAAATGGTTGTCTTTGTTCGTACAGTGGCCCCTGATGCGATTCATCACCACGTCAAATCCTGCCGCGACAACATGAAGAACATTCATTTCGTTGCCCCGGAATATGGGAGTACGTCCAACCTTTATTATGTCTCTTTACCTGCCTCACCCGGAAATGAAGTCAGTCGACTCCCGAATTTCATTCTGACTAAACCTATTTGATTTCTCATACAACTTTCTTCGTTTTTTTTTATCTTTTCAATTCTAGTTGCAATGAATTCATTAGTTAGAAAATTAAACTTTTCAATTGACAATTTAAATTTGTAATACAATGATTCCTGGGCCTGAAGGTATTTGATTCCAAAGTGTTGAATTGACTTCATTCCATTGAGATTGAGTATTTAAGGAGTCGACACCCCTTGGCTAATATTTCATTAAATATGTAAAGGTGCGGCTCCGTCTTTAACATCTGCAGTGGACATTTATTCTTTTGGGATGTGTGCACTGGAGATGGCAGCCCTCGAGATCCAAGGGAACGGGGACTCTGGGACGATGGTGACAGAGGACCACATCAACCGAACGATCGAGTCCTTAGAGTCAGAAGAAACTCCTCTGAATGACTTTATCCGGCGGTGTTTGTCGGAAGGGCCTGAGGGGAGACCGACGACTCGAGAGCTTCTCTTCCATCCTGCACTCTTCGAGGTTCCGTCGTTAAAACTCCTCTCCGCCCATGCCCTGGTCAATGCGGCCGCGAACATCAGCGAATCCATCACTGATGAGGCGCTCCAGATGCACTTTGGTCCTGAGACGGTCGTGGCTGAGATTCGACGCTCCAATTCGCCTGAGTCCCCTCCTACTCTCCAGTTCAGAATGTCTGATGTACCCGTGTCCGAGAAACTTGAGAAGTTCGTTGAAGATGTCAAGTAAGTTATTTTAATGGTTACAGCATAGTTTCTAAATAATGGTGCTAAATTATTCATCTTAAAGTTGTGCAAGAGTATTTTTAAAAATTAACTTTTATATATTTTATATTCAGGTTTGGAATTTATCCTTTGACGTGTTTCGAGCTTCCAGTGCCTCTTCCACCCCGCCAAGCAGCGTCAAGCCCTGAAGTCGTGGATAGTGTAAAATCTGCGAGCCCCGAACCTCCCGACATCGAGGGCCGAAGGGTCACGAACATGATGTGCAATGTGAAGGCACGAGACGAAGGACCTGGCCTCATTGTAATACTTTCCCATCCAGTCCTTCAGGTCTTTATGATAATGCTCCTTTAGATGACGATCCTCGTTCGCATGGAGGATAAGATGAATCGCCAACTGTCCTGCACTGTATCCGAGACTGACACTTCCTTCGAGCTCGCCTGTGAACTCGTTTTCTTTGGCTTCATCCATGAGGCAAGGCTCCTCTCTATTCTATCTTTTATTTTAAATGACAAATATACTCACTGTGATGCCTTTCGTACTCAATCATTTTATGCATAGCATTTGTATGAAATAATAATTAGATAGTCGTGTTTTTAATTATTCAACTATTATTTTCAATGTATGAAATGTTCAAATGACGACTAAAACAATTAATGTCCTACAATAATGTCCTGTATGCTTACAATTAGAGATGATATGCATACAGTTTGTGATACAAGTATAAAAAAAACTTTTTTACAAGAGCTTCAGTAGTTTTCGATTAGAAACGAAGAGTTTTACAACATATTAAAAAAATACTTAAATATAAATTGTATATCGGGAGATTGAGGGAAAGTGGCGAGTGATTTTGAACGGCTCAATGTTGACTTCAGGGTGACCGGGACAAGGTGGCTCATCTGATAGAGGAGTCGTTGAGCAGTCGAGTGAACGGCGGCGGAGACTCGACGGTCGTCCTTCCACCTGGTGATTCTCCACAAGGCCTCAACGGGAGTTCCTTGTTCCCGCTCGACTCCGCCTTGCCGATCCCGACGCCGACCCTTGGCTGAGCCGCTCCGCACGCAATCACTGAACAGGTTTAACTAAGTCTAGGAAAGGATGGGTTGTCGGCGTTGTTGAAGCGGTCGTCCCGTGAGGATCCCGCCAACTCGCTCCGGCGCTCGTTGTTGAACCGGCTGTTGTTCCTCGTCTTCTTCCGCTTCCTCCTCGGCCTTCTTGTTGGGGTCGCAGGGGTTCCCGCTCTGGTACTCATACTCCCGCTGAGAAACATATTTCATTTATTTAATTACCTAATTATCATTACATATTATTATTACTATTAAAAATACATTGTAAATACGCTACTTGATCATGATATATAAATTATATTATTATAATAAAATATTCTAGTTGACGACATGAATGCTTTTTAAGAATGATGAAAAAGTGAATGTTTTTTTGTGGAGAGGAAACTCGAGTTTGTTAATTTAAATTGAAAGGTGGGAAATATTTTAAATGCTGTTTAACCTTGTTTCCATCTGGGTCAACGTATCCGTACTTTCCTCTAACGACGCAGTCGATTCCCTGGAAAAAATGGAAGTTGAATTCAATTGTTTTTTTTTAGAAAACTCCGTTTTGAGTATAATAGAGGTAATATTTGGAGATTGGTTAGTTTTATACTCCGGGAACTTGAAGCATAACTCACATTTAAGCATAGTAGCTAACTACATCATTTTTAAGTTTAGTCAATTTGTTTACTAAAACGTCAAAATTTTAGTGAATAAGAATATCATTTTACTAAAAAATATTTTTGAAAGGGATCAACAAAGTTACCTATTTCTCATAAATGCACCATTAACCTACCACACAATAAATATTAACTAATTAAACCAGAGGAGCATTTTACTCTTGGTCGATTGGATACATTTTTCCTAATTGGATTTGAAAGAAAATAAAATTTTCTGAGCTTCAAAAGACGTGTAGCCACATTTGATAGTCACAAACTTAATAACGTTATTTTTGAAATTCTTCGAATTTTGAAAATATTTTTAAAGAAGATTAAGGGACTTGAAGTAACATATTGCTATAAAGCATAAGGCTATATAGTAGGATTAAATACAGGAGTTATAGGATGTGAAATCACTCACGAGCGTTTCTTCTTTGAAAGTTCCATCTTCGTTCTCATAGCCCCAAGACATGGAGCCATCATCGTTGGTCTTCATGAATCGGTTGATGGTTTGCACTGGCGGCGGCGTGGTTAGTCTTTGCTTTCCTCCTTCTAAATTAACCCGATTGTCCTGTCCGAACCGAACTGGCTGAGTGCCAATGACTCGGTTTGGTTGAGGACGGCGGGCTGGAACTGCCGTGGCCTGCAATACATTTTTGTGCTTATTACAATTATGAGATATAATCATATACCTAATAAAATAGTTGGAAATTCTTAACACCGGCTCCGCAGGCAAACTCTTTAATATAATCTCATCAAATGTCTCACATCTCTTTAGTTCATTAATTTAATCTTTAAAAAGGAATAATATATTTAAAATGAAATTATGTGATGTTTCGTCTATGATCTTTTTATTCTCCTACTTTTAAGTTAATACTTTTTATTCACGATCCAAGAAACGTTTGTTAACGTTTTTTAGTTATAAAGAATTGTATCTGTACTTTTTAAAATCTACAAAATCTATCATAATACGCGAGTTTAAAAACTTCCAGAAAGTCGCCCAATGAGATCATTTACCTATATAGATGTATGTAATATAATTGTTCTATCAAAATTTTGAGGCTGTTTACAATATTATTTATAAATCTTATCTGAATTCCAACCACTATTCAAATAATTGTGTTTTCGACTTTGCACTAACATTATCTTAACTCAATTTTTAATATCAATTGGCAATTCTCAAAATTTAAGTTGAAATGAGTAATTCATTGGACTTAGATCTGTAAGATTTTGCGTTTTAAATTTAATTTAAATTTTATTGAGCTAAACAAAGAAAAATATCAATTGTAGTTTGTTAAACCATTAAATCTTAATTATTAAGTTCCCTGAATGATTGTTTATTCCTTTGTTTACTTTAAAATACTACATGAGAAAGAGATGCACTTGTAAATTATATGAGCCGAATTACAAGACTTCGCTTGAAAAAAATTCGACTTGAAGAGTATAGACTGTGTACATTCTTGAATGGAAATAAAACAATGTTTTTAAGGTTGAAAATCTTTTCAAAAGACTTTCCTCGCTTTTTTTTACAAATTCCAATGTAAATTCCATATTCATTCTCAGTCAACTGATAACTACTTGATTAGTAACTCATAAGTTCTTTAAATTCATTAATCATAATTGAGTCACTCGATATTTAACCCTTGACTGTTTGTTACCTGATACTGTTGTGGTTGTTCGACTAATACTTGCTGTTGCTGAGGTTGTTGTTGAGGAACAATGAATCTTTGTGATCCTGAGAAAGGTGCTCGTTGGGGCTGTGGTGGTGGATTTGGTGTAATTCGATACTGTTGTGGCTGTTGGGGTTGTGCTTGTACTGGATTTGTCGTAATTCTAATGGGTTGTCGACTTGGTTGTCTCGTCGGAGTTGGTCTTTGAGTCGTTGAAGGGACCGGGGCGGGTTTGGCCGGTTCCTCCTCGTATTCATCCTCGTATTCTTCCTCCTCTTGAGGTGGAAGTGAGGGCGACTTGAGCAAAAGCGGCCCCGGAGAGGCTGAAGGGAAAGGAGGAAACGTCCGAAGGGGAAGTGGCGTTTGAGAATAAGTAGGTTGAGCAGTCGGTTGATTTGTCACTTGGTATTGCTGAGGTCCTTGTGGTCCGATTGGGAACGGACGGAAGTTTCCTCTTTGAGGTAAAAGCTGAGGAATGGCATTCAATTGCGGAACCGCATTTTGGGCTGTGAAGTGCGACGGGGGACCGAAGGTCAGGGCTTGTTGGTACGAGGGCCCTTCTTGTCCTCCAATGATCACGGGTCGCGGGCCGCCCCCGCCAAGTTGCACTGATCTCTGAGGTGCTCCCATTACTCCGTGGAGTATGAGACATATCTGCATGGGAAATAATATTACAAGTATTAGCCATAATGTTACCGTTCAAGTTGTGTAATTAAGAGCATTATTTCCATTTAATGGTCATCTTTCAAAACTTGTTAAATGTGTGTTAATGACTCACTTCTCCATGCCCATCTACTAAAAAGGCAAATTAACGATGATGATCATTTTTGTTCCTTTGTTCATTGTGCATTTTTATGATCATTGATCAAGCCCATTGATTTCTCATTAATTCAATGCACACGTGCATTTAAATGCGCTTTGCCCTTATTAAACACATTTTCATCTGTAACATTCATGACATTCAATAGTGGAGTAAAGTACAACTACAGAAAGAAAGAGGGAAGTTATGAGGAGTCGTGAGCTCCCCACATCGTAAATCAAGCTCCTTCTCGAACTTCTTCCGCTTTCTTCATCATTCCTCGATTGATAATCTGTGTGGGTGAGTGGATTATACAAAGATCACGTAACCTCTTCTTATATATGAACAATATTTATGAATTGATATATTCTGAATATGAATTTATCTCTCGCAGTCAGACACATTCAGAAATTGTCTCGTTCCTGGGTTGGGCAAGGAACGAAGGAGCTTTTGTGGCTTGGACTCTTTATTAGTTATTAAAAGGAACTACCAGATTCACCGATCACCATTATGGAGATTTGCCTATTATGCCTCTCTTGATCTACATTTTGGACCCACCAACTTTCACTCCATTTGAAGGATCACGTGGGGCGAGGAAGAGATATCTCATATAGCCATTCTTTTCTATCTCTCTTCTGCTCTGCTTTTGTTTCTTATCTCGGAAATAATAATAAGTTTTTGGCATCGGCTTCTCTTGTTGCAAGAACTTGTTAACGCCTTTTCCAACTATTTCCCGACCGCAACAATAAGGGTAAAGAGATCCCTTTTGGTATACTATATATGTAATATACTCACTACAACTCCTCGTCGATCATTCAATGGGTCTTAAAACCTTTCCGCATCCATATGCAGAATATTACACTGGCCCAAAAACATTTATGTCGAATTATTTCCATATGATGCAAGAGCTCCTAATACATACATTCATTCCTCTACTTTACAAATATTTGAATGTATTATGTTTCAATTACACTTTCTATATGAGTATATCCACCTAAATTACCTCATAGAACAAGACATAAGTATAACTATTGTTCATGTATTGACATAAGAAAGAGGTTGGTGGTCGAGCAATCTGGATTTGTAGGAAACGACATTCCTCATCCGTATTGTAAATGTAACGAGAGTTAATGTCAATTTCTGCTCAATTAACCGACGCGGGGTATAGTGGAACCAAATAGGAGTCTCGTGTAATGTAAGCTTAATGAACTTATATAATACTTCTTTATACAAAAGATTAGGGCATGATGAGTTGATGAGGGAGAACGGAAGGATTATAATTTAAAAGCGAGTTGAGTATTGTATTGGGAGACAAAGAACAAGAACGTTGAAAAGAGAAAACGGAATGATTAGTCTTACTCTGAATTAATATTCCCTGGGTTTAATCTGCTCGCGCCAATTATGCGGAGCTATCATTATTATCATTGCAAAAGATACACTATTAAGAAGACATAATGATGATGAAGGCATTTATTATTTTGTGTATGAAAGTATTATTATGCATGTGATCATAATGGGTTTCTCGTTCCCTCCTACGTTGTTTCCCATTAAAAGACTTCACTCCTCCGGAGAACAAATGGGAAGCTGACTGACGCTGAGTGAGAACATGAAAGTGAGCAAAGTGGGGCGTGTATTTAAGGCTTAATCGTCCGACCAGCCACCTCAACAATGAGGGGATGAGAGATGATGATGGATCGCTGAAGATTTGAAGAACTCTTCACTCAAATCCCTCAAGAGTTTCCAATGAATGGAACGAGAGAGAAAACGGTGAGCGAGAGATCGGGACGCTTGTTCACACTTTATACAGAACAGAAGCATTTTTGGCAATTCCACGTATGCGGTAGTCGTGGCAGGTAAAGTAATTTAGAGATGATGAACTTCAACTTCAGTCTTGCCTGAAGAATAGCTCTTTAAATATGTGTAGTATCTTAAATAGACTATGAATAGGGAAGACGGAGCGACGGTGTGGTGGTTTGTGTGAGAGATTGATCGTTTCTTTAGTATGGAAAAGTCATTCCTTTTTTCACTTTAATGTTTCAATTTCACGTTTATCCGCATTAGGATCTTTAATGCCCTGAGTCAAAGCTTCCATTGAAGGCAAATAAATGGGATGAGATGGAAGATTAAGAGATGAGAAAGCTGGGATGAATCTCCCATTTATTTTAATTGGGTAAACAAACACGTAAAATAGAAATTAGATTTTTAGAGGATTTGCCTCTCGGATTCACATAATTTGAATCTGTCTTTTGTGTTGGGAAATTTTTTAGAAAGTTGGATCTTTTCCAATGAGAATCAAAAATCTGTTGCTGAAACTTTAAAGGTAATTGAATTGACTAAATATATCTTCATTCTTTATGCATTTCAGCTAAATGGTCACAAACCGCTAACCGCTAATAAATCACTACCTACTGTAATATACTCATACTATCATTTTTAGATAACTATAGTTAATAGTATAGTATGTAAAATGATACATGATACAGTATAATTCATAATACTTACAGTGTTATTTGAATTATGGATAAAAACAACAATAATAGTAAAAGCGAGTATGTATTAAATATACTAAATATAATTTATTTTAATACAAATAACAATAATTGGTTATGAACAAAAATTATCATGATAAAATACCAAAAAAATTTAGTTTTGGTATTTTTAGGTATTAGTTAAAATTACCTTTTCATATTGAGTAAAATCTAAAACCTTGTAAGTACGTACTAAATAAATTAAATTCTCGAATTTTAAAGTCATCAAATTTTATCTTTATGCATTCTCAATGTTTAAACTTTGGCAATAAGCGTTTAAGCTGCTTGTCTCAATCATTTACAATAGTTTCAAGTCTAATGAAAGATTATCCGTTCATTGAATGATGCACCTACGATCAGTCAGTCAATGCACTCAAAGGTTTCGAAGTTGCTAACAAAATTTTAATAAAATAGTAATAAGGTGAAATTATTACCTAATTTTAGTTACGTTTTCCATTTCGTGAGTGAAAAATAAAAAAAAACTTACCGAGACCAAGTTAGTGATCATTTTGAAAGTCCAACGCTGGAATTCTAAAATTTATATAAGCAATTATACCAGAGTTAAACAGAGTACTAAAATAACAGAATTCTGAGGAGACGTTGAGAGTAGAAATCTTGGAGTTGGAACTCACAATTCCTTTCACCCAAAGAAGAGAGGGCTTTTATAATGGAAGACGGAGGGCCCCGCCGCTCCCACCTCCTACAATCTTCAATGTTCCTCCACAGTGAACGGTGGACGTCGTAGAGACTCACTTTCAAACTTCGAATCGCTCCAATACCTTTATCAAGTATAAGGTACAACATGTATTTTCACAAATGACTCTCGCAGGTCACTTCTTTTGTCTCACACAAAACAGCATGACCTATCAACCCCTCACATCTCGCTTTTACAATTTCAGCTCCAACATTAAGATTTCCACTATCTTAAATGTTTCCATTCAGTTTTTTCAGCTCGAGCATCCAAGAGCATCCAATAAATATGACTTTAATGGTTTGTTCTTCGTTTATGAACCTTTAAACACGACTAGAGTCAAATTGTTGTTTATGAAAAGTTTTGTTCTTTATCATTTATTATACAGAACTTTAAAACTAGAATGAATGAAAAAAGAATACGAAAACTTCAAATTTAGATGTACAGACCTGTATAAAACAAGAAAAGCAAAATACGTGTTTTGTGTATTGTAATGTTGATGCTTTATTTAGTAATTTATTTTTAAAACTATAAATCAAGTGGGGTGTATGCAATATGAGTGAGAGTTATTAACCAATATCAATATGATGATTAATTGTTTCAGAATTTTGAACTTTGACACACTAATATTTGATTTGATTGAAAGATTTGAATGTTTTTCAAATGGGTTATAAGAGACAGTATATTCGCATTGAAAACTAAAACCAGCGTAAAACCTTTACTATTCAAATCCTATTTCAAGTTAGGATAATTCATACTCTAATTGCTACTATTTTCATTTTAACGTGACTTTAACACAATTTCAATAATCGACTTTCGTTTAGAAAATACTACTTTACTTTTTAAAGCTAGAAAACACTCAACTCATAACAGACAGTTCCATATGGAGTCACAATCTAAGTCATTTTAACTAATAAAATTTTGACATTGAATGTCAAAAATTTAATTAAAGACCTACAATCCTCATTTAACATTATTGATTGTCATTTTAACTGATCTGTATTTAAGAAAATGAACAAGTTTGTGAAGTTGTCAGCGTTGGCGATCATATTGTCATTGGTTGGCATTGTGTTTGGAGCCATTGCTTCGACAGGTCACTCGCACAACTATCAGCGTTCGGGAAGGGAACGTGAAGAGGACGGAGCGTATAGCCCAAGAGATACATCACACTTCAGTGACGGGGAACATCACTCGGATTTCGACCATGAAGCTATTCTTGGTAAGCTAATAATCACACTATCTTCGTCTTCACAAGAAACCAGAAGATAAATTAATAAATTCCAAAGTTAAAAAACTAACTTTTAATTATTTGCAACTTTAATTTTAATAGGAAGTTCCAAAGACGCTGAGGAATTTGATAATTTGCCTCCTGAAGAAGCAAAGAAGCGTCTTCGAATCCTAGTCGAAAAAATGGACTTGAATAAAGATAAACAAA
>VJMY01001409.1:0-13195 GCA_009869795.1 Neelides sp. FZ-2019 | reverse complement strand
GCGAGAGCTCCCATCTGTTTCTTATATGAATGACGGCTTGGACAATGGAGTCGCAGTCGTTGTGGATAAAGGACAGCGGCCCAGACTCATTCCCAATCGTGAGCGTAAACTGGTTGTCGTCGACGAGACAAACTTCCTCAATCTCGCTTGCATAGTAGACGTCGTTGAGGAGAACGGAGTGCGAGAGGACTTTGCTCTTCTCCGTTGACGTGATTTGAATCGCCGTTGGCCCAACTTTGATTGTCACTTTCGTGTCTTTGTGGCTCAGCTTCAAGGCGTTGTTGAACACTTTGAGATCCTCGTCCAAGGACAAGGTCGCTCCAGGGAGCTTCTGCTGTTCCACATCGATGAAGTCGGCCAACTTGGCTGCGGACTCCAAAAACGTGATTTTTCGATTTCCCTGAAAGAATATCTAAAAAAAAATTAATAAAATATTGAGATTCAAGAAAAACAATCGAGTAATTTAAAATACTTGAGCATAAAATATTTTAACGATAATTATTGAAGATATTTAAATGGAACCTTGAGAGGCGCGAGGATTCTTTCGTGGTATTTCGTGTACTCTCTGACCCAAGAGTTGCAATTGTAAATATAGGCAGCGTGGAGATTGTCGTATGCTACTTCTGGAAGGACTACAAACCATTTTTGAAGGTACTCCGTTCGAAATCGATTGTCACTGCTCGTATGAGTAAAATCAACAACAAGCTCGAAAGGCTTATGGCAAAACGGTTTGAGAGTCAAAATCACGTGGTAAATAAGAAGGTCACCGTTTGTCTCAGCAATTCTACAAAAGCAGTTCAATTCAATTAATATTTGACTTCTTGACAAGGCATTCAAGGAAAAAATGAAATTTTGATTTTCAGTATGATTTTCTTACTTGTATCGCCTGGCCACGTAGTAAAAGACCGGATTGCCAGCCCTTGACGTCCCAGCTTGGTAAAATATATTAAGAGATTTAATTGATTTGAATTCGTCCTTCTCGTGCATGTTGTGCTTTGACATGATTTCCTCGAACTTCGTGGAAGTCATGTCCATTGAGCTCCATCGAGTGTAGGACGAGAACAGAAGGGAATATTTGTCCGAATGGCTGAAAAGAAAATTCAAAACCCACCATGTCACAAATGAAAGGAAATGTTTTTAAGAGCAAAAAAGTTTACAAATCAGAAAAGTGAGGGAAACGTGTAATTGAGTCTTACAGGACTGACTGGGAGTCAATGGGCTTGTGCTCAGGCGGGCCGAGGTAGGCCAAGAGAGTTGCCATTTTATCAAAAGGTCGCCGACCCACGGCTTTGTGGTCCCTCGACGATGACAAATAATCCCCGATCTTTTCTTGGTGAGTCCACAAGAGCCTGTGGAGCGCCACGACATTCGCATCACTCACAAAAGACAAGCAATGGGAAGGGGCAGGAAACCCCACGCTCTTTTGCCCAAGGAGCAACATGGAAAGGTCTAAAATTCAAAAATAATAAATAACTTAAACTCCATCAAAAATGCTCTGAAGTTTAATGACCTTCGACAATTTTATACGAATAATGTTGAGAATAGAATAAAATATGTGAAATGTTAGAATCATTGAACATTACAGTTTTCGATGGATTCCGAGTCAGAGGCAATTTGGAGGAAGAATCTTCGTCCAGCCTCGAAGTTTGCCCTGACAAAGTCGTTGAACGGGAGCATGTGTTGTTCCTTGGAGAACTCCACGTGGTTGGCAATGTTCTGAAGTATTTTTGAGACGAGCATGAGTCCGCGCTTGATCTTGTGCGGGGGCTGGCGGTCCAACAGCCCGCTCTCGCACGGACTCACAATGGCTGGATTGATGAACCTGAGAAAGATGACCGTGCCCACAGCCCCCATGTTGTTCTGAGGAAATTGGGGAAACCGCTTGCTCAGCACTTGGTACAGACAATGGCACATACTCCTCAGCTGCGGCGGAAACCTAAACCCACCCAAAGTCAGGACTTGAGCTACGAGACAGGCAGGCACAGAGAACAAACACAACACATTCCTCTCATTCACCTTCGCACAGATCATCAAAACTTTCCGTCTCGAGGAACCAACGTCCCCCAACACAAAGAACTCAACATTGAAAAGCAACATCGAAACATCAAAGGGAACCAGGTGACTTTTATTTTTAAAAAAACGTTGTTTAAAGAGCAACAAAAATATTTGAAAAATGGAATAAGAAAGAATCGTGAAAGAAAGTAATTGAAACTTGAAATCATTGAGGAATGTCTTATGTAAACTCAAAGGAACATATTAAAGTGTTGCGTGGTCCGCGTGGAGACCTGTCCGCCGAGGAAATGATGGCGTCAAAGACTTTCTGCGTGAAGGCCACGAGGTTCTGGCGATTTGACTCGATGTCATCCGAGGAGTCGAGCCGGGCCGGGTCGACCTCGAAGGACAAGGCCATCTCGAGCATGAGAGGGCGGAGGAGGGGCTCTAGGAGGGAATGAAGGTACGAGGCCCCGTAGATTTTGAAGCAGAAGGCCATGATTTTGGAAGCAAGGGAGTTTCCGCGGAAGAGGGTCTGCATGCAGTCGGAGGCCTCCACCTCACGCCAAAACATGTTCCAGAGGAGGGGCGACAACAAATGCTTGGCGTCAAACAGAGTCACGAGGACGCGAGCCAGCTCGTCCTAAGATGAACATCAAGGACTCATCAAATCAAACCGTGTGAGGAAAAACGGACTCAATAAACCATGTTAGTTCAACCTTGGTTATTCCGGGGATTATTAGAATATATTTATTTAATGAGTATATATGTTTGGTTGGTTGAAGTGACAATTACCATTTGATTGAAGGTAACGACATTTGCCAATGCCATTGCGATGGGAAGTTCGCCTGAAGAGAGAGAGCGGTCTAGTCAAATTCAACTCCCATTCACCCCATGACTCGGAATAGTTATGTAGTAATTTCGTAATGTTTGATACCGGCGGAAGACCTTACCCTTATCTCCGATCATGGTGACGAGTTGGACGAGTTGCTCGAACCGGTCAGCCAGGACCGTCTCGGCCAATGTATCAAATTCCGTACCCTGCTGCAAGATCTTCGTCAGAACCTGAAATTCAAAACACATGCACAATCACATTGTGCTCAAATAGGAAATTGGAAATGATAATAGTAATTAATTGAAATTTTGATTAATTTTAAATTTTGGGAAACCTCCATGAAAGCCGCTCTGGTTTGAAGATCAGGATGATAGCCAAGAGAAATTGAATGCATAAGCCCAGAGTCGATGTTCGCGGAAAGGAGATTGGACATTGCTTGGATCGTAGAATTCCTTAGAAGATTTAACTTATTGGCATGAGCGGCTTTGGGTCCTTTCTGTTCTAGTTCGACTCCTTCTGTGCATTCGTTGAGGAGATTTTTGAAGAGAGTGAAATACCTTGATGGAATTTAATTTACAAATAATTATAATTTACAATTAATTATTTGATTAAAATTCATCCTATTAAAAATCCAATAAATCAATGTAATATTTTTTTTTATTAAAAGCCTCAAGATAATTAAAAATCGAAACTGGCCAAATGAAACTTCATTAAAATGAACTGACTTGAGGAATAATTGTGACTTTGCTTCCATGAGATCGCCCCGGTCTGATTCCTCGGGTTGAAGAGGAAGTCCTCGAAGAAGAGCCGCCACGGCCTCCATGCACGCCTAACACCCAGGAGTTAGGGTTAGAAACCAATTTGAGGGGAAAATAAGTTCTCACTTGGTCAAGGTCTCTGGTGATGGTGGTGACGTCTCCTTGAGTCGGAGGAGCGATTTGATGCGACGTCCCCATGACCCAATCGGTCAAGTACTCGACTAGTTTATTCCGGAATTTCATTTCTTGGCGGAAGGCGAGGTCGTCACGGCGGGCCATCATGGCTTCAACCAATTGACACAATTTCGTTCGAATGTGAAGAGCATGAACAGTCATGTCGATGTGACGAACGTATCTAAATCATTCATTGACAATTAATTGATTCATTTTATAAAATTCATTTATTGCATAAAAGTAAAATAGAAACTATATATAGGAAATATATATAGGAAATAAAGCCAAAGGAAATAAATTCACATTGGAATTAAAATCCAGTTCGAAAAAGAGTTTACCTCACAATGGCGAGCATCATCCCTTCAATGGACGTTGCACCCAAATGCTCTGCTGGATGTTCCATTTTGTTGTCAAGAACATTCTTCATGATGAAAATGATGTGCTCAATGAACTGTGTGTTAATCTCTGTCACAATCACCTGTTCAATTAAAAAACACTATTATAATTTCCCTTGGTTAAAAGTAATTTTATTTTTTGAAATGTTTCATTTCTTGAGTTGTGAGTTTTAATCAATTTCCCTACCTGTCCTTGTTGATCGAAGAACTTTTCCACAATGACTTTGATTTGGTCAAAAAGAATTGGGTAAAGAGCCGGAGCCATTTCATGGCCAACAAGTTCCTTGACGTGTTTTTGAATCTGAGCTCCAAACTTTTCATTCGAGCAAACAAGGAGTCGAAGAAGATGCCCAACGAATTGCGTGACAGGGCAATAATGAAGGTCAGCCGAGGTCAAGACGCTCGATTTTCTTGAATCAAGAGACAAGGACGAGGAGGAAGTGGAGGGGAATCTCGTAGCTGGACTTTTACGCTGGAGGCAAACGCCGCCCAATGCACAAAGAAATCCCGTCATGTTCGCCCACTCATTGATTTGATCCTGAAATAAAACAATGGAGTTAATTCCCAAGCTCTTAATAAGGAATTGATCGGAAATGAATATTTGGGTGAAAAGAACCTCCAAGTCATGATCCGAAGAATGATGCGAAGGGCGTCGCTTGGCCCGATGGCCAAATTCTCCTCCTTCTCGTCCTCCCTCTTCGGCGCCTTTCCCTTTGGGGTAGTGGAGAAATCCCTTGGTGGTGGCTTCCCAAGTCATGAAACTTTCCTCCCAAGCCTAATTATCAAAACTGTCAATCATGAGATATCCGGAGAATTCAATTTATGACACTTTCACACGCATTTAAAGTCAAATAAGATATGAATTGCATGTGATTAAAACTGGAATGTTTTCAAAGGCCACTTCGTCTTACCTGAAGGACTCCAGTGGTGCAATGTTCAATTTTCCTGAGTAAAGCCATGATTCGCTTCTGAAGAGCGGCTCGACCTGCGAAGGAGAAAAATGAGCTTTCCCTTTTCACCGCCCATTTGGCCGTAGAATTACCTTGATGATGCTCACGGCAATAAACCCTAGAGTCCTGGTTCGCTTTTATTACACAAAGAGTCAGATTCCATCAAAATCATTTATATAATAGATCTAATAGATCAGCCTAACGTTAAGTTATCACGACAATCGCGCTTCGTTCGAACGAAAATAATGTGTGAGAGCAAATGAAGTGTTAACTCAAAAACTCTCCTTTTCCACCTTCTGGCCTTAAGTAAGAAGTATTTACGCTACCGCGACTAGTCAAGAAACAAAGAAACTAATTGTGAGCAACTCAAGTGAACCGTGCAAGTCGCTAAAATATGCAAAAACTCCTTCGTTCCCATCGACACTCCTCGAAACTTATTCCTACTCATCCTAAGAGCTAAAAGTTCTCGATTCAGGATCGAGAAAGTCTAAAAGAGAATGGAAACCACATGCCAAATATCCAAACTTGCTACTAAATGAATAGGCATAAAGTCAAAGTAAACCACATGACAACTAAGGTTAAGGAGGATAAAAACGTAATTCAAACAGGGGTATTGGCAATACCAGTAGTGAGAACTGCAGAGGCGGCGGCGAGCTCGAGGTAAATGTGGTAATTTGTGAGGAGACACGTGGCCGTGAGGTCGTCGGGGCCGCAGCGGATGTCCGCCTCTTCGCAGAGGAGCGCAAAGCAAGACATGGCCACTGGCACGGCCTCCATGTCAATGCTCCAAAGGTACATGAAAAACACGACCTAAGGTCACAAACCAAGCAAATTAGCTTTATTCCTGGTGGAACTCACTATTAATGTCAATGCGGACCTCAAGTTTGATGTGGGCCTGGCGACAAATGGCGATGTGACTTCCCACATTTGCATATTCCTTGTGACGCGACAGGAACGTGTTGCGGCAAACGAGGATTTCGCGAAGCCATTTCAAAATGTCCGTGTAATTCACAATCAAATGTTGAATTAATTTTTGCGAAATTGAGAACAAGACCTATTGAACATTAATATACAAATATTAGAAATGAAATAATAAACATAAATTATAAAATAATAAAATTTCCTAAAAATGTTATGATCATCAAATGTTCCAAAATATGAATTTGTGATATGAATGTATCCAACTTGCCTGAGAGGAGACATCCCAAAAAGTATTAATTGGAGCTTCTGGATTCCACATTTCGATCTTTTCAGGTCGATGAAGAACCAAAAGAGCTTCCATGGCCTCTTGAGCAACGTCTGGCATCGAAGTTTGATGAACCAGGGAAACGAGCCCATTGATTAACTCCAATGTTGAACTTTGAATTTCATGCCCTGCCTTCCCAGCATTCTGAAAAGAATCGGAAAAATGTTCAAAATTTCCTCCCAGAAAATGGAATTCCTCACATTGAGCATCAGCATTGGATCCGCATGGATGAGACGAACCATCCAAAAGAGGAGATTCTTATAAGACGCAGGATCTTCTGAGGATTTCTCTTTGAACTTCAATGTGCTCACTTTCTCTTTGAGTGTGAGACTCTAAAAGCGGAAAATAAATGACCAATGAGTCAAATGAATTTTAAATTGTAAAAATTAAAATCATGATTTACCTGGCACAACTGCTCATCCGATTCGAATGGAATGCAAGAAACGGAACAGTTTTTCATGAGAAAGAAAAAGGGAAATTATAACCGAATATTTACCTGGATCATTTTGAGAGGTGTGTGAGAAATGCATCCTTGAGTCACTTTGTTTAACGTTTCCGTGAACATGGATCTTAGCTCTGATGATTTATTGTATAAGATTTCAATCTGTGGCCACCACGGAAGTCTCGGTTGAGTAATTATCCTGTTAAATTAATCCAATTCAATAGCCAAAGTTAAAATATGAAAATAATGAAAAGTAATGATAAAAGCTGCCATTTGTTTTCACGATAGTTCCAAAGACTCGAAGAATTTACTAATTAATAAAACAATATAAATAAATGAAATATATTAATAAAAGCCTATTACCGGTGAAGTGAACTGACGAGGACGAAGTGGTAAAGAGACGGGGAATTTGGATTGAGACACACTTTGAGAGGTTCGTTATTATGCGGGTTGATGCGGAAAGAGGAGACGAAGCAGTCAATGATGAGCTCCACGTCGGCAGCCGCCATTCCGCCGCCTCGCGACCACGGTTTGGACGGATTAAATAGGAGCCCCTTTAAGTAATTCCATTTTACTTACTAACATATCAACTCACACAATTGAAAAATGTCAAGCATACTTATAGTCAATAAATGAAGTCAATAAGTAATATTAAATATGATATCAAAAAGCAACTCATATCAACCGTACTTTGAGATCATTAAAGACAGTCTGAACGAGGGCAAACACCACGTTGTTACGATCAAGAATGTTGATATACGTTGACACCTTCAAGAAAAAACGTCAAATTAGAATTTTGAACATTAAACAATGCGCGGACCCAATACAAACCCCAGGACTCATCGTGACAAAATTGTAAACAAATAAGGAAACCGCCAAAATTAAAATAAAACCCTTTGATCTCTCAACTCGAGTGAATGGTGATTTCTGAATATGACATTCATGGCATATTTCATTTCATAAATTCATTCGCTTCGAAGACATGAAAGGGAGAAAACTCTCGGGGCTTCCCATGACAATAGCCACACCGAGCAGCCATAGGAGCTGGCGAATTCTCGGAATGCTTCCTGAACTGCATCTCGACTTCCCTTGAGTATAAACTGATCATGCATACCTTGCATAGCTTGACAGACGTAACGGCAGCCGCCTCCGTGAGCTGCTTGGAGGAAGAGTGCGGCACCAGGGCCTTCTTCAAACTCTCAATGAAGGCCTTCTTCTTGCTGTGGCGCGGAGAGCAGGGAGCTCCCGAGTCTGCGTTCACGATCTCCTCCAGGATCTTCTGCATGGGGAGACATGGGGAGCATTAACTTCCTCCATCGATCCCTCATCTTCCTTTCAACACTTACGGGGGAAAGAACGAGGAGCATGATCTGCAGCGGCCACACTGCTGCTCGTCTCTTGTTGTTGCTCTCGGCGAAGGCGTCGAGCTGCTCGAACAGAACTTCACAGTTCTTGCTCAGCTCCTCGCACGGCCCTTTCTGCCAAATTACAAAAATTACCAGTGTCTGTTCCATCCATGAATGGACAGAGTCCGAACGAACCTGGAGATCCGCAAACTCATTTGGGTAATTGTCCATCCAATTCCATATGGCCTTCTCGAGGGAGGCCATGAGGACCAGATTCGCTCCTTTCTTGAGACTCTTCAACTTAATCACGGCCTCTGCAGGAAAACGAGAAATGAGAAGTCGAGGATGAATGAGGAATAATTCCTCATTAGTCATGAAAATTATACTGAGGAGAACCTGAGAGGAGTTTGATGAGTCTCGCGAGGTCGAGGGAAATGTGCTGAATGAGCTCAATGTCGGCATAGTCAGGGTTCTCTTCGTTGGACCCGCTGAGCTCATGAAGCCGCCCAGAGACCCGGTTGAACACGGCCGTGAAATTGTTGACTGAAAGAGCAAAGAGAACCCGCGAGGCGAGATTTCGGAGTTGGACAACCATCGGGTTCTCGGCTGGCAAATCTAATCATGAAGTTTCTAATTACTTCTCCAGTCAATGAATGGCATTCAAGTTTATGCCGATGAGGCATGTTTGAAATTGAGACGCATGTTGAACATGAGCAAAGGGGTTAAAACATGTAGTCCTATCTAAAGAACGAAAGGTCATGAAATAGTCAAGACGTTAATTAATTAATTCAATCCGTCTCGATGTATAATTATGCTGGCAATACCAGCTTGCTAACGATAGGAATCCAAAGATAAGATTCGTTTAAAAAGCTGATTTTGCTTAGCAATTAATTGGTGGTTTCAATTAAACTCGCTTTTAATTGGCTAGTTATGAGGCGTGACATTTGGCAAGTGATTAAAAGAGATGAACTCTCGAATGAACTTACCAATGAATTGACAGACTTCCCTCAAAAGCAATTTAACATTCATGGCTTCGTCGTAGCGGGTTGTGTCACTGGGTTGGGCTGAAAGACATTTCTCCAATGTGTCGAGGACGATGAGGAGCGACTCGTAGTAATTCTTTTCAAAGTCAGGTCCATGGGGTCGCTGGCTCGAGAGAACCGTCACGAACTGCAATTAAAAGCAAAATGTGTTGAGGCGGAGAAGACTCTTGAGGGCAACTCGGCTTCGACACTCACCGTCTCGTTCACTTTCTGGAGGATCTTTGTCAGGCCGGAGATGACGAGCGAGAAGCGAAAATGGGAAATGAAGATGAGGCACTCTTTGTTCTGCTCAACATTGAATCTCGCATGGCTACTCTGGGGTCCCGTCCGACAAGGCAACTGCAATCAACATCACTTTTAATGCCACGTGAACAGAATCTTAAATTCCTATAATTTTAAACGATGATCAAACTGCGAGACTGTTCCAGTCGAGGGCTAAAGTTTTATTTTATTTCCTTAAGGCAAAATGTTTTTTGGAAAACAAATGTTGTCATCCCAAAATAATATTCAATTAATAAGAACAGATTATGATATATGGGGATAGAAGGGAAGAGAGAAAAATCGATAAGGAGGTTTAAAATGTTTGTAATTTTGACAAATGCGTATTTATAATTTAACTACGTTGTGTTCCGAGTGTTCCTAGATTTGAATGATAGGGTGTTCCAATGTCCCTTGTCATCTCAACTCTTTTGACCAACCAGGGAAAATGGTATTTGATGAAATGAGGTCAATTCACCTGCTCTTCGAACCGCATGATGAGCGACGAGACCCACTCAACGGGTTTTTGGGATGCCATGTCGAGCGGCGGCGGGATGTCGGGGGCCTTGGTAAAAAGGAGCTTCCGGTCAGGCCGCCGATTGTTCGTTTCCTTGTCGGGGGAGGAGAAGGGCGATGGATCGGCGGGCTTTCGGCGGCGGCCGCCCTGAGGTGGCGACATCGGTGAGGTCCGAGGGCGGGACATAATGTCTGATATCCCTCCTCATCGTCGAGGCCGAGAAGGCGGCCGATGGTCTTGCTCACTCCGAACCTCACCCACGCTCACGTCCGCCCACACAGGATCTGGGTCCCGCCGTAGAACCTGTCCCGCATATTCACTCCCGATCCTGTCGACAGTATGGATTCTTCCCGCTCCCACCCCTATGCCTCCCTCCCTCACGGATACTCCCACGGGGAGATGAATGGGAAGATCCACATTGCTGCGCAGTTAGCATTTACAGGTGGCACCCAAAACACACAAAGATCACATCCTCCACAGCCTCCACTCCGGCCCCACTTGGGCCTTGTAAAAGATAAATGTCACAAATGTCACCTCGAAGCCTTCGATTCGATTCACGAGTTGAGGATTGACGGTTTCGATGTGAATGAAATATGATCTCCTTTGTGAAGTCATGAAGATGTGAAGGAAGTCGTTGAAAATTCTCAATCGATATCTCATTCATGCTTTCTTCTTTTCTTAACCAGCTATACCCTGCGTATACATTGAAACTCAATTTAAATAACTGTCAAAGTTTATACATTACACGAACATCGATACCCTGACTCACTTGACTGACCCATCTGTCGTCCGTCGTCCTCCGAAGTCACATTCCTCATCCATATTAAAGTTCTCGCCAGCAATCTTTATCTTTACCAAGATTACTGTGACCACAAGACTAATTTCACTCATTGCAAAATGGTAAGACTATTAAAAAGATGAATATTATATACATACTTTCCTAAAAGCCATTTAGTATTTGTAATGTTGCTGCTCTGAATTAGAGCCATATATATATATATATGCATAAATGCTTGATTTGTATTTATGATCTCTAGAAAAAAAATCCCCCTATGTCAGAAGTACAAAACAGCTTGCAAAAATTGCTAAAACGCTTTTAAGGCTCTTCAAAAGGTTTCTTTACACATGCTATTGATGCTTTTTTAAAAATTAAAATAATAATACAATATAATTGATAATTTAAATATTTGCATTTGAAAATTAAAGCATTTAGAATCTAATGAAAAGAAAGGAGAAGGGGATCGTTCATCCAGGAGGAGGGATGTACCTTCAACGAGCAAGCAGACTATACTCAACAAAGTTGTAAATATTTAGAATTTTTTTCTTTTATAACTATCAATTATCATAAAGACAATGATTTATATCCTAACTTAATGAAATTAATAGATTAATCTAAAACACAGAACTATATTATTAAAATTATCTTACTCTTTAGTCTTCCCGATCTCTTCGAAAGAGTCAGGACCTTGGAAGTTGAATCGCATTCATAGGAAAATGGTTCTGAAAATATTATTGAGGTAAATTCTGCAATACATTTATAATATTAATTAAATACGTTGAAAAAATTATTACATTATAATGATTTTTAATTCTGACCGTCAATCATATTGTTGGATATTTTAGTTGCCTATCCCTCCTCAGACACAACAAATGCTAAGCTCCTCTTCATCCATTGAAAAGAGTCTTTCAACTCCAAGGAATAGACCCTCTGTAATTTTTTAGTAACTTTAATTTATTAAAATTTTAAATAAGGCTTTTTTATTGTTTAATTAATGAATTAATAATTAAACTGATATTTTTTAAATAGTGATTTTTCTATTTTGAATAATTTTATAAAATAAGGAGAAAATCGCAAAGACATCACCTAATAAGAGAGACATCCACTCTAAATGTAAGAAGAAAATTGCGGAATTGAAGGAGGAAAATGCGAAATTTAAGAAGGGCCATGACGAATTGAAGAAAGACTTTGAAGAACAAAAAACAGTGTATCAAGCCTTATCGAATTGAATTGAATTATTTATATCATTGTAAAATATATACATAGATATTACAAAATGTGTCTAAAAATTATTATATAATGAGACAAAGCATACCCAATAGAATATTGGTTTTACGGATTAACCTATAGAATATAAAATTATATTATTTAATTAATATTACTTAATTTAATAAATTATTTATTGCTTTATGTAATTATAAATAAATATTGTTCTCGAATACACTTTTATCAAAGGGAGATGAACGGCGATAAGGTTATGCCTAAGGCCTTAATAAAGGTCTTAATGAATCGCCAATTATTTATATAACTCCATAATCTGGTAATAAATTTAAAATCAAAATAGTTCAGATGGGAGCTATATTTTAAAATACATAGAAAAGCATATAAACGACTCATTTATTGATGGGACATATTTGTCCCGTTCCAGAGAAACGCAAATTCAAAGTTGGGACATATTTGTTCCAGTCCAACTTAAGGAGATAAATATGTTTATTTTTCCTTTTAATTTTAAACCTCGACTACGGCCTTTACTTTTAATATGTGAAAAAAATTTAAGGATTTTTTAAAATTTGTTCTGTGGGGTTAAATGGTTATAATAATAATAATCTTTATTTGATTTGCATATTTACATGTATACTAAATAAAAAGGATTTAAAGGGTTTTGAAGAGTTTAACGAAACGTGAGGAAATGTGTAGTAGAGATGAGAAGCAGAGCCACATTCCTGGTTTGTCTTGTTTAATGGGATGAAACGACCTTAGTTCCTCAACCAAGGATATTATTAAAAGACCATTTACAAATTTGACTTTATTATTATTTACGTGAGTATATTTAGGCTATCTAGAGCTAAGGTATGCTAAGGATGATCTAATTGACTTGAATCATTCTTCCTTCTATCACAAGGGGAAGAAGTTGAGGAAGGACGACGAGGGCGGAGT
Organism: Neelides sp. FZ-2019; assembly: GCA_009869795.1. Taxonomy (NCBI): domain Eukaryota; kingdom Metazoa; phylum Arthropoda; class Collembola; order Neelipleona; family Neelidae; genus Neelides; species Neelides sp. FZ-2019. The sequence goes on along the minus strand of VJMY01001409.1, from coordinate 304 downwards.
TCGTCTAATGACGAGTGAAGAGAGAGAAAAGTATATTTAGGTACGGGCGAAGAAGATATTTATCCAAGAGATGAAAAGAGAATAATACTCGCGTATAGTCCTTATTATTAGTAATAATCATAGTATAGTAAATGAAGGAAGGGAAGAAACGACGTTCGTTAGGGATATTTTACAAGGTATTATTACAAAGAAGGAAATTTCAATCATAATTATAATCATTATTACGAGTCTTACATCTCAGTCTCCTTATCAAGCTTCTTTTTTCATAGTTCAACTATCTGCGCAAGTATTGAATTAGAAAGTA
>VJMY01001408.1:0-13198 GCA_009869795.1 Neelides sp. FZ-2019 | reverse complement strand
TCATTAGCCTTTACTTTAAAAGCAAGTGAAAATAAAAGATATTTTTATCATTACTTAATAATTTCATTTGATTTCAATACATTTTATTGGTTTTATTGATAAGAGAATTTTTTTTAAATTTTTGCTAAGGAGGCGATCCAATTATTTTAAAAAATGCTTCCATATACAATGGTGAACTTTTTTGTACTAATTGACCTAACTTTAGAATCATCATGGCATGGTCAAAGTCAACAATCGGAATTTGACAATCCGGGGGATTTCGACAACCGCGATTCAACGACGGACTCATCTACATTTGTCTCAAGGCCGGCATAGCAGGAAGGAAAGATTCAATTAGTAAATGCAACATTACACTCGGATTCATTTGCCAAGGTGTGATTAATATACGGTCGCATTAAATTATTATTATTAAAAACTATTATATTTACAATATAAAAATTAAAGATTTAATCTTCATTTACTTAACTAACATTTTTTAATTTTTAGATGTTTAACCAGGCGCAATAAAAGATCATTTGGATTCTTCAAGGCTCAATAAAGATGTCAATAAAGATGAATTTCTCCTTATTCCAGAAAGAGTAATTTATATTCTTTTTTTAAAAACTAAAGCCATCATAATTTATCTTTAAAAGTAATTAATAAGAATTAATTAATTTAGTTAAAATTAAAAGATTTTTGTTTTAAAGTATATTCCAATTTTGTTTATTGAATGTTTTGCGAGAGATTTGATTGGACTCAAACGGCTGACAGTCCGAACTCAAAATCAACTGAAATTAAAACAAGAATTTAATTATTTAATAATTAAATTGATAATATACAATAATGATATACGTTAATTATCCACTTTTACTACAATCATAACTTCAAATATCAAAAATATCTAAAATCTAGTTATTTATTTATTCTAAATGTATTATTAATCGTTGAATAAATTAAATATAATGGCATTTTTGTTTTTGAACTTGCAGGTTTACAAACAGGATGATGAACAACAATTCGCTCTGTTGTTTCTCATCTGTTATGAAATAATTTCTGATAAAATTAGCTTTATTATATAGGACTAAAAGGTGGGATTAAAGGGTATTTTGTAACAAAGTATAAGTGATGAATGAATAAAATCTTGTTATTAGTATTAAAGTTAGGTTAATGAGTTTTGCGTTTTACAAAATATTTTCTTTCCATTGAGAGATTCGGCATCTGGGTCTTCTGGATCCATTTCTTCCATTCCAAGCGTGGGGTAGCAATGGAGAGGATAATCCTCATATTCATTGGGTGCACACAAGGCTCGTTTTACAACTAGACAAATTATTAAAGTATACTTATTAATTATATTGGCTATTAATTATGCAAGTGAGTTAATTAATTATATAAATTTACAAGCTTTTACCTGGAATAGTTTTGTAATATTCAGTGAATCCGATCATGGCTTCTGAGTCATTGCAAGTTTTATAGCTGAATTCCTTCACTGTCATTTCCTTTTTAACTCGATGATCGCACATGAGGCCTCCGGTGACAGGAACGGTATCAATGGCTGGATTCGCCCCGCACATCTCAATGGACGGAGTATCCAATTTATCGACTGTTCGCGTCTCCATTCATATTTAATCATCAATTTATTAAATGATCAATTACAAAATTAACAAAAATGTATGTAAGATTTACAAGCATTATTATAAGTAAATACAAAAGTGCTCATTCTCATGTTTAACCGTCCGTCCAGAAAATAACATCAATATTCGACATCAGCATACTAAAAGCACAAAAACATTTGCTAATGGTAAGTTGTGTCATTTTGAATTGAATAATATTATCCAATTAAAAAAATTCTTTGCAAATTTTATATAAGAATGAATAAAGCTATACATACATCATCTATCATCATCTACAGATTGGGTAGGTCAAGAAATGGCGTTATTTTTCTGTATGGAAACAATGGATATAACATAAAATTATAGGATATAAAAATAACGAACGGCCTTAAAGTATATGAATAAGTGAAAAATGACCAACCAACTGATGAACTCCTTTGAACCGAACATTAAATTGTTCCGGATCCGATCGATGCAAGTTGTAATGGACAGCTTTGAATACGTAGGCCCCAGCAGCGAAAACTTGTCGCTTCACTAACGCTTTCGACCAATGGCCCAACGAAGGAGTCAGCAAGGAGAGAAAGATGAGGAAGGAGCACAAACAAATCCCATTTAACAACATTTTAGACGAGATTTAACAAGTTTGAATAAATAAAATATTTCATGTTAAGCCATTAGTCAATGAAATAATTAATGAATTAAATTAATGCAACCTAAATTCAAATGTAATTAAATTCTTCAACTTTATTTTTCATTTCATCTTTATTTTCCAATAAGTTATTTTATAAATAATTACTCACAAGTAAGTTCATTGTTCATTGCATAAAATAAAACCTTTCAAGCTTTGTGAGAATGACTTTCTCAGAATTTTTCTCGTGGTTTACATAAAAGTGAAGTAAGCACTGCATTTTAAAAAGAAAGAAATATTTTTATTATTTTCTTATTGTAGCCTTAATTTATTGTGTTTATTGTAATCATTAATAATTAAACGCTTAATAGATGTTGGCTATAACAGTTTAAATGTTATATAAGGGTATAATTTATAATATTTTAAAGTTTATATCTAACATTAAATGGAAGAATTGGTTCTCTTCGTACTTGACTCGTGATGTATTTTCCTTTACGCGTGCTGTGCAGGGGCAGTGAGAAGGCGATTTCGGGTTTCCGATTCGGGAGGTTTGAAAGGGCCGTGTGGTTGTTGTGGAGGACCACAAATTTGGCCAGCTGGTAGCGGCGCTTTTATCCGCCGCCTTTTCACCTCTCACCACTCAAAGGCGAAGAATAAATGATTTTTGAAAAGTCTCCTTGCGAAACTCCACTCTTCAATATTTACCCTCAAACTCATGTTCTTCCTCTTTCCTCCATTTCAACCTCCGTCGCCTACAATGGAAGGAGAAACAACACGGATTTCCACGCTCCTTTCCTCCATCAAACACCTTTCAAGTGTCAAAGAATTCCCAGAAATTATTACAACTTATTCTTTTCCCCATATAATGCTTAGGTCTGCCTATACCTATACTTTCTCTTTCTCATATCTTTTTATATACCTAGTCAAATATACCGAATACAGTACAGTACAGTACAGTATACATCATATACAGTATAGTTTAATCATACACATCATATATAATATGTATATCATATAATATAATATATTTTGTCCTTCAAATCCTATGATTGCATTTAAAAAGCTAATTGAATTTTGGCTATAGGAATATAACACCCATGTGACATGTGATACTCTTGTAAGGACAAAAGAAAAAGTGGCATTTATTGTATTTTGTAGTGAGCTTATAGCATATTGATATTCGTGGTTGTGAAGGGTGTTTTGGGTGTTTGTTCTCCCAGCTTCTCGCCTGTCGTCCACGTTCCTTACACTCAATTAGACCTCAAAGAGCTTCGTTTTTCCCATCACACAACCCGCCAAGGAAGAAACAATGGGATTTGAGAGGGTCAACGTCGAAACCCTTCATTTATCCCACGGACAAACTCCGCCTCTTGTTAAATTCAATACACAACAACTGGCTCTCGTGGTTCTTTTACATCCCAATCCATATCATACATCATTATACGAATTTCATATATTTTTCATGCATATAACATTTATTGAAGTTTAATTAGCATTTAAGGCTTTATCGCATTAATCAAATTAAATAATAAAATTTTCTGGAAATAAGTAAATACATACACTATATAATAAATTTACTAAGGAATATATTAAACAAAACATCAAAATTTATTTAAAGTATCATTTTATCCATATGATTTAATTTCAAAATTATTAAAAGTCTCATCCAAAAATATATTTATACCATCCAATTAAAATGAAAATATGGTGCTATTCATAAATCTTAACGCCGTTAGTTTTATTTAACAATTTAATTTTATAAAATAAAATTATTTTTATTTTATATTTCATAATTCTAAATAAAACGAATGGCATTTTAGCAATAAGTATATAATGTTTATTAGCGAATGATGTTATACTGATTAAACTTTTGTGAGCTTTTGTATGCCTTTGATGAAAAATTGGGCTTCGGTCGCCATGATGAATTTTCCGATTCCCCTTGGGAATCTCTGGATCTGAATGGGCGTCCATGTTTGTTAGATTGAATGTTGGATTTGATTAGCGGATTTTGGTTTTTGGGCTCGCCCCATTTGATTACCTGCAATATATCCCTCACCATGAGGGAGATCCGTTTGAGTTTGAATGAATGGACGAGCGGCGGTCGGAGAGGAACCATTAATTCACCGCTAAATGGAATCGGATTCTCCCCTCGTCAACCCTCTGAAAAACCCACATTCATCATGAGGGAACTGTGGGGAACTTTTGGTGTTCGACACCTTCACGAGCCTCCGACCCAAAACCAGACACACAATAACTCTCCATATAAATATATCACACTTATACTTTATACACTTCATACAGAGTTTGAGTATCTGTATAAGCATGAAATACAGAATACATAGTACCTATCATGCATTTAGTTATGCTATGATAGAGGAATTGAGGATATATGCACTTGTAAAAGTGCTTGGTTAGGATAGGTTAGGATTGGTTTCCATGGGCATCATGAATATTGGCTTTGGCGATCGTCGTCGGGTCTTGATGATCCTTTTGCATTCATTCCATTCATATTGAGGTTGTGAGTCTTGAGATCCTCCAAGTGGCCCTTTGGGTTTCAATGGCCACAAAGGGAGTCCTTTTCTCTATTCACTTCTTCACTTGCCTTCTCCTCCTCTCGCACCTCTGGAAATTGGAGATTCCTCAAGTCCCCTAATTACTCCTCGCATTCACTCACTCACTCATCTCTTAAGGACTCGTGACAAATTCGGGGAGATTTTGATCGATCCGTTACGCTTTCGCATTCATCATACAATATGACTCTATGAGAAATGTCAACTATGCGTCAACAAGGTGGAGACATTGAGCATCATAACTTTTATCTAATTATGATGAATTAAGTTAAAAGTCATTCAATAAACTTAACTTCTTCCTCGTTTTTATTCCATACAAATACAGTCATTATTACTTTTAATCTAACAATGTTAAATTATTTCTTCCATAATTTAAAAATCTATTAATTTTTTCCTCGGTTTGAATGTCTAGATTAATGTTAAATTTAACTAGTGCTAAAAATGTTTAAATTCTTTAAATAATTAAGCAACAAATATTTAGTCAAATAATGTCAATTTAAGTTATTAAATTAAATTGATTTAAATTAATTTTAATTATTCGTGGCTGAACGTGTTTGATTAGCTAGTGTAAGTAAGGAGCTTTTGCCCTGGCGAGGTGTTGAGCTGGGGGATAATTGATCAAGGCCCCGTGTCGAGTCCCGGGCCGTTGATTTATGGGCGGCGAGGGGCGGAAAAGGGCGGCTGAAGCATTTGGCCTCCCTCAAGCCTCCGTTCCTAAGGGCCGCCTTCCCAACAATGAATGGAGAGGTGAAATGGGATATATTGGCCCTTTAAGGGCCCTCCACTTCAAGTGCCTCTCAGTCGGAGTTAATCCTCTTATCGGATTACAACCGCTAATTCACCCAAACGCACCTCATTCAAACACAAATCACCTTTAAGCACAAATCACATTAAACATCAATTACTTTACAGTTCACTTTAGACTCCAATTATTTTAAATCCCATTTACCTTAATACAAATTACTCTAAATATCAATTACTTTAAATCCAAATTACTGGATTTTCATTTTTTCTCATTTCCGGTCATCATGACTTTACTCGACAAGTTCTTTCGTCCCTGGGATCCCTCAGCTCTTTCGAGTTCTTTAGATGAAGAATCCCCGTCGCTCCTCCCAATCAAAAATCCATCCAATCTGAACAAAGAGATGAAAAAAGTGAGTTTGTCCATTCAAGAAGCGTCCAATTCCAATGAGCAGAAGCGCCAAAACCTTTCCGTACATCCCTCAAATTTTGATTCACAAGAGACAAATAACAACGCTTCTGTTAACTCAACTAAACTTAACTCTGTCATCCCCAAAGTCCCATCGCTCATTTCTCCATCATTATTAACAAACCCTGAAGCTCAAATTAAACTTGCTCAAATTGACCAAACTGAACTAAGCAAAAGAGATTCAAGACTTAACGAGGAGCACAAAATTCACAAATCCCAGAAACGGAAAATCAAGCGACTCAATTTAGAGCAAATCTCTTGCGAAAAAGAAAGTTGTGAAAGACGCGTGAAAGAAGGAGGAAATGAACGAGTTTGTTTTGATTCTCATCTCGGAAGTTCAGTTGGGACGAACAGATTGTTTTATGAGCCTTTGACCCCTTCGTCGGCCTCTTCGATTTCCTCGGCCTCCACGGCATCTCCGTATTACAACGAGAAAGAAGGCGTTTTCAATTTTTATCGCTATCCAAGCGTGGCCGAGCTCGCCGCCTTGAGTCGGCACGAGTTGACCGCCATGGGACTTTTGCCCCCGGAGAAATCAAATGGGGGAAAATCAAAGAGACAACGACCCAAAAGATACCAATGTCCCCATTGCCAAGTCGCGTTTTCAAACAATGGACAATTGCTCGGCCATATTAGAATTCACACAGGTGAGAATTACTTAGAAAATTAATAAAGTTTTTTTTAATTTTTACTTTAATTTAAAGACTTTAATGCTTTAACACTATAAAAATATTGGATAGCCGCATAAATTCTAAAAAATAAATGTGTGTAAAAAGAGTTGAATTGACTTATAAAATGATTATATTTGTTCATTTAGGCGAGCGTCCTTTCGTTTGTGAAGAGGAGGGTTGTGGGAAGAGTTTCACCCGGAACGAAGAATTGACCCGACACAGACGAATTCACTCAGGTAAAAATTCCTATTGAATATTCAACTCTTTCTAGTTCTCTCATTTCAAGTATAGTCATTCATGTGGGATCTTTTAAGAATAACTTTATATGTTATTATCTATGTAGTATTACAGTATATCTGACATTTGACATTTTCATTCTCAATTTCCAATGATTTTCAATGCCTAAAAAGAGCTAAAAAATGTCCGGACAATGTGTTTGAATTAGAAATGCGTTTGTAGAATGTGTCTGGTCGGGTGGAGATGAAGAAAAGTAAAAAATATTTTTTTGATTGTGTCATAGGAGTTCGCCCTTACCCTTGTGGATACTGTGGAAAGAAGTTTGGGCGAAAGGATCATCTTAAGAAACATTCGAGAACTCACCAAAGGAGCGTTTTCTCCGAGGGACTCCTCCACCATCCCTTTGCTCCGTTCCTGTTCACTCCGCCGCCTAATCCACCACAAAATGCTTTCCCCTTTCATCTCTTATGATCAAACATTATTATTATAAATAATATATGTATAGAAAAGCTTCTTACCTAAATATATATCAGATTTCACTAAATATTTATCAAATTTCATATTGTTAAATACTGTAATAATATACTATGTATATTTATTGTCTATTTTTAGTAAATAATAATATATGGTATACTTTTTATACAGAGACTCGTCATATTAAAGCTGAGTGAAAATTGTATGTTTTACGTGTTTATGTGCGTATTGTTTAATAAATGGTCCAATTGGCCACGGAAGTTTTGAACAACTCTTTTCTCTGCACTTTTATTCATTCGTTTATTGGGGATAATGGCGTGGAGATTTGAAGAAATTCGCCGCGGTTGTTCTTTCCCCATCAATAAGGTTCAGGAGCGTTGGAAAGGAAAGAAAGGATTCTCATTGAAAATTTGGAATAAGGGCTACCTTTACCCCATGAATTTGCTGAGAGGCAGTTCATCATGTATGGTTCATTGGGTGAGTTCATAGGGGATTTCCGTTGAAATCCTTTAGTGTCATTAGATCATCGCTCATGGTATCGCATAGGATTATCATGAATAAATTATTAAGATATTAAACGTTTGAGTAGAAATTTCGACTCCTTAACTATCATTTTATTTACGAATCTATCCTTAACTATCGTTTTATTATCAATTAGTAAACTATTCAATTTATCATTTATATTAATGAAATAATATTTGATTTTCTTCGGCTTTTATAAAAAGAAAAAGCTTTTAAGAATTAATAGAGAATTTAAAAAATTAAAATGGCTCTGCTATGCCAATAATAATTGCTGTGCAATATTTTTGTGCCTTAATTGTGCTTTGCCTTATCAGTACATTGGAATTAGAGAATTATAGGATTTAAGGGAATTTGGAGTCGAAGGAATGTGAAGATTTTAAGTTTATGAATTGAGGTGTGAAGTGGATAAGGAAAGTCTTGCATTTAGTCAATGTAAGTAGTGGAATAAATTAAGGTGAGAGTTTTTCTGTCGGTGTTTTTGTGCTTTTTGTCAAACCTCCTCGAGTCCTCCTTTTGCCTCTTGACTTTTGAGGGCTTTGAGTGTTTGGTGAATGAAGTTCGGGGAAGTTTGAGAGTGGGAAAGGGTGGATTCTCCACGGTTGCTCTCCCGCCTCCGCGCCACTCCAAGGCTCCCGTCCCTGCTAATTGAATAGGGAAGGACAAAGGGGACACTCGCCCCGCCCAGACACACCAAAGACCCCGACGCCTTTCCACCAAGCCGCCTCAATAACGAGCACCCAACGCACCCTCAACTCAAACTCACCCTGCTAAGGACCCTTTCACACCCTAAGCCGACTAACAAACAGAAACACTTTATAGAACTTCCATTCCACCGAGGACCAACGACGAGACTATAAAACATGACTGTATTTAAGAACATGTATGCATTTACATGTTAAAGTGAGGTGATCGGCGGAAAACCGACTGATCAGGAAAACCGCCGGTCATCTCACTATAAAATAACTTCCATCACTTCCAGCATTTAATATAATATTTAGTTACCAATATTACTTATCAATAACTTTAAATTTCATGATACTATTTGATTCTTCCAATTCTTAAATAATATTTCTTTGAAATTAGCTTGGTAGAGTAAAACTGTCAAGTTTTAGCTTAATTTATCTGAAATTCTTATTAATCTTGTATTAGTTTTTAAATAACGCAAATGAATTAATGCTCTATCCTCAAGAGTTTTAACTGTTTTATTTGTTTTTAGCTGTTTTTTTTAAAATACTTAGTTTAGTGAGTAGTTTAGTAAATTAAATTGAGTTAAAAGAGTCCTTGAGAAGTTTAATAAAATTTCGACTTATTTTTCAACTCCGTCTCTTCATCGATCATCCCATTCATTCATTCATCCATTCATTCATTCATTGAGAAAATTTTAGAATTTTCCCTCCAGAGTAGAAATTCTTAGTTAAAAGGAAGGTGGGCGGGAATGAGTGATTGAGGAGCGTGGATAAATGAGCTTGGATCAAATACTTCAATGAACTCAATTTGTCCTGGATTGTAGAGTGGAGAGTCAAGAGTGATTTGAGTTGAGTGAATGCGGAAGGTCCTGGAGAGCGTGGCGGAGTTGAGGGAGTTTTCCTCCGTCCAGCCTCATTTGTCTCTCATAGGCGGATCTTGTGAGGGTGTGAATGTTTGGGTCGTCGGTGTGGTCCTTTTAATTCAGCCCGAAACTCCATTCAAAATCTCAATTCCCCTTCAGGAAACTCAATGCGACTCTCAATGGCATTATATCACAGAATTGCATTTACGATCTCTACGAGAAAAGATACACAAATCTCCTCTATGATGCCATTTGGACTCTTGAAATCACAATGAATGGAAATGTATGTGGATGAAATATACTTCACTTTTATTCTTGATACGTTCATATACTACAATACTACAGAATCTGAACAGATACAGAGGACACAATATAGGCATAGAGATTCTGTATGTATTTCTGCAGTATATAACTAGTATTATTGATATATTTGCTATATAGAAATGCATGGTTCGTGATAGATAGTGAATACAGTGAAGTCAGAAACATAATGGTGTCAAAGTGTTTCATTCTGCACGGAGTGCATTTGAGGGCATTGAGGGAGCTGAGGGGATTTTGTGTCTGAATTTGTGGCCCAGCAGGGCGGCGGGAGTCTTCCTTTTGTCACAGCCTGGGTGGCCCCTCCGCCACACAAAACTCCCAAAAACACATTTTTATGTCCTTTTAACAAGACCAGTCTCGATATGTATCAATGTATCCAAATGGGTCAATGGAGCTCCATGTGGATATTCGGCTATTACTATAGATTTATATGAGCAAAAGGAGATGATGAGTTATGAGACCAAATGTCATCTCACTACACGCATTGATCTTACAGTTCCTACACACATGCATTTTGTAGTCAAGGACCTTTTGATCATCATTCTTATCATTGGCTAGGCTAAGTTAGTCCATTGGATACATTTAAAGGGAAACCACACACACACACACACACACACACACGAAAATACAAATGCAGAAATACACGGATTCTCCTTTAGGGGCTTTATGCCTTGAAGGATCTATGAACTGTAACCGGGGGATAATAATCATCCTTAAGGAAGGGACAAAAGGAGTTGGAAATTTGAGTGGATTCCTTGTGCCTTTTTAATGTCATAAATTAGGGTTTGGTGGGAGAAAAGGAATAAATCGACGGCACGCATCTGTTGAAATGAAATTTATGATTTCTCAAATATTCATTTGGATTCTCCTTGGGCTGAATGGGAAGAATGTAAGTTCTCATATAGGAACTTCCTTTTCACCTCCCACCACTCTATGAAAAAGACCTAAAAGTCCAAAAACCCAGTTTTTCATATCAAAACCAACAAGGGACACTCGTCCGCTTTATATTCATTTAATGGACCAAAAATGTCATTGGAGAAATTCTATTTGATGACAAAAAGGTAAAATCATTTCAAATGCATTCCAAAGCAAATAAATGTCAATGGAAATTGAATTTGAATTAAATTGAAAAGAATCCGAACGAAATGATAAATTATCAAAATTAAATTAAATTCCTTGTATTAGGTGATTAGCAATGAAACGCAATGATTATAAATTGGAGTTTTATTTAAAAGTGATAGTTGATAAAAAAAACTAATATTAGTTACATTCTTTGAACATGGATCAAATTGTTCCTTTATTTTTCTTTGCGAGTTCAATTGGAATTTGGCGTTGTAAAGGAGACTCTGATTGCACAATGTACATTGAAACAGGATGAGAAAATTCATGTTTTAAATTGTCACTTTTGGCCAAAATGCGAAATGCAATTTTTCACTGGACACGAAGGATGACTTGATGAACTGGAAAGATGCCGTTTTGTATTACTGCCAAACAGAGTAATTAAAATGGTGCCAGAAAGACAGAGATCTCACATCCCGTACATGACAGAAGAAGCGGATTTACTTGGGATACAACGGGACTTGCCAACAGGACGGGTTGGGGAAACTCGGGACCAAATGTGTTCATTACCATCCGGACTTCGTGGCAAAATATGGGAAGGGATTCGAGGGGAACAAAGAGAAGAATTATGGGGAATCTGGAAATGGTTCAATGCGAGTACGACCAAAATCTGCCAATCTGTTCTCAGTCCCAAGGTTCCACTTGCCAAGACTTTAATCGGCGATGGATTCGGGACATGTGTCCCGAATCGGCCACGAATCAAGCCGGCAAATTCACATTTGCGAATTCCCCACTATTAATGTTTCCACTAATTATATATTTAATCGTATAAATACTCATTAGGTGTGTTTAAATAACTTAATTAATTTTACATAATAATTTACTTGTCATTGCTGATCGATTTAATTTCATTACCTGCATTATAATGACTTTAATGACCTATATTGTTTACGATTAAAGTGATTAAATAAATTTTATTTACTTACATAGAAGATTAAATGGAAGAATAACTTTTACATTTGAATTGAATAAAAAATTGAATGCCATTGATAATATGAAGAAATTCCTTTTTGTATATAAAATTAGTAAACATTGAATTAAAGTTCAATTATTGGAAAATAACAAAAGTCTTGTCTATTGCCTCATTAAGCAGTTTAATTTAAACTAATTGTAAATCATAGTTTACTGTAACAGTTAGAAAATTAAGCCACCAAGAAAGTTTAATTAAACATTAGTTTGTTATTTAGCTAATAAAGTGAAAATTAAGCTAATATTCCGGACTAATAAGTGAAGATGGTTAAAATCCTTTGTTTGTGTTTACTCTTGAGCTTAAGTTCAATTGTCATTATGGTGAAATCGGAGGGAGAAGGTGGCAGCGCCTGTACAATGTACACCGAAGCGACGCTTGACGAAACGGTGGAAATTTTCACCTCGAAATCGTGCAATGCAATCACACCATGAAAAAAGAAGAGAAGAAGAAGAAAAGGAATGAGAAGGGGGATGACAAAGACAAAACTTGCATGTATTGACAAAATGTCACGAAGGTTTGGTGCCATAAGAGATTTTTCCATCGTGAGAATTGTTCTCACATCGAGGGCATGGAGGAGAAAAGACTATATGAAGTACAGCGAGACTTGTCACGAAGCCGGGCTCGGTGTCAAAGGTTCAAAATGCAGTCCATACCATAAAGACCAGGCGACTTCAAACCTCCGACAACAAGGAAATCGAACATCCCAAATATGATGAGATTTGGAAATGATTCCTGGAGAGCAGCAATGGGACCAAGAAGAAAATCTGCAAATCCATGTACTACTGTTCAAAGTCTCAAGGATGCGTTTGTCGAGAGTTTCATCGGCAGTGGATTTCCGACATGTGCAAGGCGTCACAAGGTGGAAAATTGGAATTTGGCAATTTTAAATTAATAACATCATTTGTATCACTTTTAATTGAATTTGTATTTAGACTTAAAGCTATTGTCTCTATTTAAATTAATTACTATAGGTAATTAATAAAAGGAATTAAACTAATAACTTCAGATCACAAACAGAATGATTATATATATAATAATGAATACTATAATGAATAGTGAGCAGTTTCATTTAAAACAATAATAACTATTTAATCATGTAAATGATGTAAAGTAAAATATTGTGGTTCTTAATTAATCATTAATTATTAATCAATCAATAATCATTGTTAATTAAATAAAAAAAACAAGTGCTTACAAAAAAGCATTATTAAACGTTTGTATACCGGTTTTGCTCAAAAGAACGCCCCGGCGTTCTTTTAAAAATTGAGGTTGAACCCAGGGCGATCTTTTGAGCAGGGCGATCTTTTGAGCAAGGGTGATCTTTAAATAGTTAAACAA
>VJMY01001407.1:0-13204 GCA_009869795.1 Neelides sp. FZ-2019 | reverse complement strand
TTCATTTTTATTATGTATGTATTTATATATAAAATATATATATAAGAATGACCTATTAATAAAACTTGTAGAAATTAAATAAATATTTTTATTAGATAAAAATATGCAAATAATATACATATCATTTATAGGTTGTGTTATCTTGTATCTTAAATTGATTTTGATTTCAAATTGAAATGATAAAATTTTTGAATAATCATTCTAAATAATGCAGATTAAAAATAATATAAAAGCAATGGTTTTTAAACAAAAATTAAAAATTTATAACACAAACTTACTTAATTAAAAAAATTTGGACTACTAATTTTTTTAATTAATTATTCAAATATTTATAAAGATTTGATCTTTTAATAAGTATTGCAAATTGTTTGATTTATTTTCTTTAAAATTATTCAAAATGAAGTTGTTGTTTTTTTTATTTTTTGCAAATACTTTTTGTTTAAATTTTTGCGGATTTATAGATATATATTTGCATAATTATAAAATATTTGATGTTCCAGATGAAAAAGATATTTTGGATAAAACACAATTTCCCCCACTGGTTTTTCCAGGAGTTGACAAAGTAAATGAAATATCAGGGAATAAAAAAAAATTAATATTATTGGAAGAAAAAATTCAAAATTTAGAAATTGCACAAAAATTTTTTAACATTCCTGGAGATTTTTTAACATCAAAGTCTTCAAAAGTTAATATTTTGTCTTCTGCATCAAAAGAAGTTTTAGACGTTTTTTCCACAATTGGAGATCTCAAAGATCAAAGAATTGATTTAAAAATCCAAGGAGCTATTGATGAAGTCATTGTTCCATTGTCTCTTTCTCAAATAACTGCCCAAATTAATCCTTTACAATATCGACTAAATGAAATTCTCGACACATCAATTGACATTAAAGAAAGAAGTTTAAGCGTCGTTCCAGCTATGCAGAGTTGTGAAATCATTTATAATTTATTTGCTGACAAGAATTACATAACTTATAAATTCAAGGTAATTTTTGCTCCATATTTACTTTCTTTTGCGTCACTTTATGGAACTATTGCAAAAGTAAGTAAGATAATTTTACCAAATAAAGCCGAGCATTTTGAAAAGGAAATGAAAAAAGTTATACAAATTGTTAATGATTATTATCAAGAAGTAATTGTGAAAAGAAAAGCATTAATTGAAGTTCATGATCAGTCGTCATATAGTGTTTGTTCAAAAATAAAATTATTCTATACAAACAAAGACTTTAAATATTGGGATCAAAAAATAAAGAAATGGAAAAATTCAAATTTGGATAATTCAAAAAGCGGTTGTGTTCTTGCAGATGAAAAGTTTAATGAAAATAATTTTATAAAATATTTCTTTTTAAAATTTGGAGCTGATGTTTTCATTGATAAAGCTTCAGGTCAATTATATTGTGGATACGCAAATTGCTTTAAAAGTTTAAAACAAGCTGTTCAAGACCAAACTGAACATTTATTTCAAATGACTTTAAATTGTCTTCATGAAAATCCTGGAAAGCCAAAGGCAGCTCCAGAGCCAAATAAAGGGGCAAAATGTTTAAGAGATGAATATGGAAGGCATATTTATAAAAATCAAAATAAATATTCAAGTATATTACCAGGTCATGGTTGTCATAAAGGATATTGTTGGTCTTATTGTAATATTCCTTTGAGTTTTACACAAGATTGGTGCTATACAACAAATAATAATAATTACGCAACATCTTGTTTGTCTGATAATGATTGCTGTCCTGAATGGAATTGCAGTGGAGCTTGTTGGGCATATTAAAAATCATGTCAAATAGATGTATATTCTGTAAAAAATATATTATCAATTATACAGTACAGTACATTACTATGTATATTATTTGCATATTTTTATCTAATAAAAATATTTATTTAATTTCTACAAGTTTTATTAATAGGTCATTCTTATATATATATTTTATATATAAATACATACATAATAAAAATGAACATACATAACAATAATAATTTTTAACATTAATGTTTTTAATTTATTTATTAAAATCTAAATTTATTCATAAATATGTTATTATATAATTTTGAAAGTTTATTTATTTGATCTCATTGATAATTATTGTTTTTTTGAATTTTTGAGTATGCATTATTTATTTAATAAAAAGTTATTGAATCACTGAATCAATAAAAAGTATGTTTCATTGTTTCATTAAGAAAATGATTATACAATTTAGTTTAACTAGAATGAAATTTAAAATTAAGTTACAATAATGTAATTGTTTACAATATATTACCACTGTAATCGTGTTCCTTAATCCTTATCCAGTATTTAACATAAAAACGTAATTAAAATAAGAATTAATATAACTGAAAACTTGAGTTCGAAAATTAATATTCCTTACATTCCCATCGTCCAATCTCAATGTCTCTTCAGATCATCCATTCCCATAGTTCATTCTCAGTGTAATTTCCCATTGTCCCTTTACATCGATCGTCATTTTAAATCTTCATTTTCTTCAAATCTTTTCCATCGTATTTTGCCATTGTCTTTTGGCATCGTTTCTTCCCACCGTCCTTTTCCATCGTTTTTTATCATCGTAACTTCCCATCGTTACTTCCAATTGTGCTTTTCCATTGTCCTATCCTTCGATATAGATTCAAGAATTGGAGTTGAAAAAAATGCATCCTTACCAGAACAAATAGATAATCCAAGGAAAGAACAGATGGAGAAAATCTTTCGTCACCAAGCCAATATCTATTAAATTTTAAAGTTAGGTTAAGAAATAAACACATCACATTTAATATAATAGAAATATAAAAGTTATTATTATCCCATCTGATCTGATATTTTCAATCATTTCCCATCATCTATTCCCATCGCCCTCTCCCATCGGCAAACCTAAGTAACATCAGCTTTAGGTCAATGGGAAAAAGGAAGCTCAATAGAATTTAAGAGACCATTCCCTTCGTTAATTCCGATTGTCAGGTCCCATTGAATAATCCCATCATACCATGATAAAAACACTTATACATTTAAACTCAATCAATGGGAAAAAGTGAGATAAAGAGAATTAAAAATGAAGTCCCATCGTAAATTCCCATTGGTAAGTCCCATTATCAATTGTCAACCCATTTAAAATTCCTTCTTTAAATCTTTTAAAAACACTTAAACATTTTGAAAAACTAATCATAAGTCTAAAGGGAAAAAGAAGCTCAATTGGATTTGAAATTATTACAACATCACGTTGATTAAAAAAAATTAAAAAAGAAATTTTATTCAAAAACTTTCAAAAACGTCCCATTGAAAAGTCTCAAAAATTCCCATTAGGTCATGTTAAAACTTTAAGTTGAATCTGAACCTAGCGAACTTTTGAGACAGAATAATGTTAGATATAGCGGACAACATCGAGATAGGAATTCAACACACTCGGGAATCCTAGGACCTAACCTAACCTAACCTGATATGTGAATGTTAAATGCTTAACCTGATATGTGAATGTTAAATGCTTAACCTGATATGTGAATGTTAAATGCTTAATTTAATATGTGAATGTTAAATGCTTAATTTAATATCTGAATGTTGAATGCTTAACGTAATATTTAAAGTATTGCCGATTGTTGCGAGCTCGACTTTATGCACATTATGCAAGGACTTCCTATGTCCTGCTACATTATATATATAGAGAGATAACTAACGTGCATAAGGAGGATTACTCTACCCCTTTCCTTTATATAGAGGTGAGTTAAAGAAAAAAGGGGAATTTTTCGCAATTTCTGAACTTCGGAGTTAAATATGAGTAGATTGGGGAGCATGAGAACCACAACCCATGGGTTTCAAATGGAAAACTTCACAGAGAGGCTCAAAGATTAAGAGATCAACTTACTAATATTTCTTACCCGGACTTTTCCAGAAAGGATTACTTAATTCTTAAGACATAATTTTGTTTTTATTTTTCACCCATGGTGTTATATCCTGTGTGATGATGACGACCTAAGTTCGATTAATTATTATAAAATTTTAGTATAAATTTTTATTTGATTCTTAAATTCTACTTCTAGATGATAAATCTAAATTTTGACATCATATAGAGCTTTTATTAGTTTAAGGTAATTTAATAAGTGTTGTCAGACATGTTTTATTTATTTATTTAGATTTAAAATTCACCTAAATGGTTAATTTAAATTCGCTTGTGTGGTGATAAAATGTAGGAGCCGGGGTATATAGTGGAAATCACTATATAGCCCATCTCATATAGACTTTGTACAATGAGAAGAAGCAAGGGAGGGATTTGGAGTTTGTCACGGAGTGTTGAAGCAGGTTATGTAAAGGGAAGTAGCGGAGGCCTCGTGGCCAGTGAGTGGAGCGGGAGAGTAAAGGTCAGACCGGAAGAGAGGTTAACAGTTGACCATAAAGCCGTTTAAGAGTAATAGCAATTAACCATAGACTTAAAGGAATAAAGCTTTCTCAGTCTGTGTGAAGAGTTAGTCTTGACATTGGTAGTTCTTGTAATTTAACATAATAACTTATTCTTTAATTGTGTGTCAAGTAAACAAACTAAGTGAGAGTAACTGGACTAACTGGCATTTAACTGTTACCACCATTAATACACATTAGAGAAGATTATTTATTAAAGTGAATGCGATCCATCTAATATCAATTCTGATATACCGGCGTATCTTTGGGGGAAACTGAGACAAAGACCTTCGGCGGGGAGAACAACGGAGTTTCGGATCCTTCACCACTACCCGGGTGTTACATATTTATTCATCTATGTAGGTAACCTACATACATTAATTAAGACACTAAATTCATAACGGGTTACTATTTCTAAATTGAGTCATGGTAAATGTCCTTAGATTTATTAAATTATAATGATAATTCAATTAAATTCCTTTTAATATACTTAAAACTAGAATAATAGTAATAATGGTAATTTTAATTAAAGCCAATTTTTATTCTAATTTTTTAATAATTTAATTTTAGTATTTTAATTTAATATTTATTATAATTAAGTTCATACATATTAATATTAAATTAAGAAATATTTAGCATTTAGTTATAACAAATTTTAATAATATTTAGATTAATTTTACAATCTGTTAACTACTATTGTCACCAGAATATATTCTGTTTTCTTAATAGCTTAATAGCTAGTTATGTATCAATTTTATTAATACGACTAATATACTAAATATTAAAGTTACTGGAACAAGAGAAATAAAAATAGCAGAAAGACCCGTAGCTATAATCCCACCAACCACCAAAACGTTCTTTGAAGAGAACAACTGATTTCCTTGATCACTCATAATGCCGCTATAAATGTAATCGTTAATAATTTTATTTAATAACATTTTATATTTAAATTAGTTATTTTACCTTAAATATTCAACGTAGAGGAATTAAAGTTAAAAATTAGAAACTTCTGTAAGACTTTGAGTGGAAATAATCATGAGACGAATGCTTTTATGAATGTACCTAATCTAAAATAGAGATAATTAAGTCATGTTTTTCAGATCTATAAATTAATCAGTCAACTTGAGGTTGAATGCTCGACTGAGTGTTTATTAGTAGCGGATTCAATATATATATATACTATAGTATAAATTCATAGATTCAATAAATTTTATCGACAAATCAAATTTTGAAATGTTTAATAGCTCTAAATATGCGAATTATTATAAAAGGTCAGAGCTCGTGGAATGGGCCTCAATGTCTCTATACAATCAATAACAGTAGCATATGCTGGCTCACTTTTCTCGTTGCGGTATTCCTGCGATAGCATTAAAAAATAGAAACAATAAAAAATGTTATAACAGTAAAAAATAACTTATTTCCGGAATGGGAATATGGGAATTATTGTGATGGCAATAGTTAATTGCTGTGATGGCAGCCGACAATTGCCGTGACGTCATTTGCAAACATTTGCCTTAAAACCCTACCACCAAAGAAAAAGTGAGCTCAACTATCAATTCAATAAATTTGTATTTTAAGAAATGAATTATTTTTCAATGGGGTAGTTGTAAATGAACAATGTATTTATTTTTTTGATATTATAATATGCCAAGTAAGTTTGGCGAATCTTGGCACTCCTCCCGTAATGTTTTCCCTAATGTGCAATATGGGTTTCGCAAATTTTTAACAAATTCTTCTGCTTCTGTATCATATGATGTTGTTGTGCTTGAGGTTGAAAGAGATGCCACATTAGGTCTCTTTATTAGGGATAACTCGGTGACTTTGGGTTGCTTTAATACCACCGTCTATGGTGCTCTGGGTCGCCTCAGCCCTAGAGAAGGATGGAGCGGAGGAACTCCTTGATTAATAGAAGCCGGGACTCTTAAAATGCTGGGTTTACACCAAGGTCCTGTTAGAGTTTTTATTTTGTCACTTTTATTTTGGTACTGGAACTCATGTCCTGCACTTTCTTTTTTTCTGTGAAATGCAAAAGTGGAGGTAGAATTCCAACCGAAGGCCTGCTTATAATTATATTCTTAATGCAATTTCAACAAATGATCTGCAGTAAATATAAGAATTTTATATAGTTTTCTAAAATATATAAATAATTTAAATAAACAAAATTAATCTGACATATTCTTAAAATTTTTGAATAATTTAATTATAATCCCAAAAAATGAAATTTTGATTTTATTTATTTCAAAATTTAAATTTTTAAGAGTATTTAATAATTAGAATTATTTTGAAGGCTCTGTTATTTACAGTTTTGAAACAGAATACGATTATAATTATAAAGATAAATTTCATATTTGGTGTCTCATGAAAGATGAACATCCATTTAATAGTAAATATAAATATTGTTTATTAGAAATTATTCCTAAAAATTATAATTTGTGGTTTGAAAGCACTGACCCATATAGTATAAACGTCATTAAACATATAAAATGGAATAGTGAGATACTATTAATCACTGGCTCAATCATGCTGATGGATTTGTAAAACCACATTTCTATGAGTTTATTTATGTATTAAATTATTTGCGTTTTACCAAAAAAAATGAATTTACATTTACAGATTTTATCTTTTCTACTTATATTGTTGTGATACTGATCGTTAATTGACCATCGCCTCCGTTGTTACTAGTGATTGTTGAATCCCGTAGTTACTATTTAAATAATAATAAAATTCAAAGGAATTTATTTAATAAATTCTAATAAGTGATGAACGGTATGGAACGAGCTTCTCGTTTCATCCCGTTTCATTACGGAGTCCCAGAAGACTCGGAAAAGAAAACGAAGGAGAAAAAGAACTCTGGCTGGAACTCTGTTACCTAACCTAACCTAACCTAACCTAACTTAGGTATTGGAGAAATAACACATCTCGGGATCCTTATAGCCTAACCTAACCTAACCTGCATGTTAGACCGGAAGCGGTTTTGACATAGTGGACAACAAAGCTTTTAAATGTAAGAGCATGGATCTTATAGGGATAGGGCTTTCTCCGTCCGTGTGACAGCTTAGTGTCTTAACCTTGGTAGTTCTTGTATTTTGATTGAAAGATCTTAGAATAATTTATATTTTAATTGTGTTAATTTAATTTCTTTTCAATTTCTTTTCAACAATTCACCCCAATATATTCTCACACTAATTGTTTTACCTACTGCAACATACAATTCCTATTTGTATCTTAGACATTATCTATCTAAGACTCCTTCTAGAATATTAAATGAATAAAATGCCTCTCATGTTATTATTCTTGCCCATTAATTTTCTGACTTTATTTCGAAAAATAAATTTTTAACACTAACAATAATAAATTTATACCAAAGAAAAATTTAATTTATAACTTAACATGGCATGAAGTTAATATTCAAAAATTCGTCCGTTTTATTGAATAAAATCTTTTATTCTAAAGAAGATTTAACATTAATTTGTTTTTGTCTAAAATAATAAATAAATATTTAAAGTGCCAAAGCTGTGAGAATTCATAAATAAATGTAAATTGTATTAATATCTGAAAATGAATATAAAATACTATACACTTATCATTTGTATTTTATTCTAAGTCTTTAAACGAATTAAATCGAAGCTTTAAATTGAGTCTTATTTCTAAACATGATGAAGATTTTCACTATTTTGACCTTGTTCACTTGCATGGTCTTTGGAATACCTAAACTTCCAATACCTTTTTTTAGTATGAATTACCAATCTTCGGTTTGTGAGGACGAAACGAATCCAAATTGCACTTTATTACAAGCGTATACTAATTGTGTTTTAACTACCTTAATTTTGCAAAAAAACATTGAACAAAAATTGATGAAATATACTGAAACGAGAAGTATTAAATTATTTAAGTATAATATCCCACCATATTTATATAGCAATTGTTATCGTTATATTGATAATGAAACTTTATTACATTTATTAAAAACGATGTAACTTAATTAATCACGTAAAATTTTAAGTTAAAAATTTTTTTCTCTGGTGTTAATTTATAATTGTTAATTTTTTGAATTATAGTCAATGTTAAATGATTAATAAATAAAATATAATTTCTTTTCAAAGAAATTGAAGAGTTAATCATTTCGCGTAATAATTATTTCTCATTTGGAACTCATTATATATTTAAATGTCTAAATTGAAAGTTATCTCAAGACTTCACGCTTAATATGTATGTATGTATGTATGTATTTATGAATTATATTTTCAATATAATAGAAATTTTCAAAAAATCACTCAAAATCTTATAGTACAAAAGGACGAGTTATATAATGTTGGGATTTGTATCTCATTGCTCCTAATGTTTTTTTCCTATAATTTAATTTAGCATAAGATTGGGATTGGGATTATGTATTGGAATGAAGGAATGGGAAATGGGATAGGGAAGTAAAATTGGGATTAAGGATTGGGATGATGGATTGGGAAGACGGAAGGAAATGTTTCACATCAAGAAGCTCAAAAATTCATTTTAATTTTTGAAAATTTTAATTTTATAATAACGTTTCTAACAAAAATTTGACTTCGAATTAGTAAATTAAATAGGCCTAAAGTTATTTGAATTTTATTTCTTTATTAAAAATATTTATTACCAAAGTACAAGTAAATCCAATAATTTATTTTCATGGGCATCCCTTAAAGTTTTTATAATTTTTGCTAAATATTATTTTTTATTTTTTTAATATTTTTTATCAATATATCGTGTCATAAAAAATCCTTTAAGCTTAAATGTCATTATAAAAATATCAGTAGAATATGTTTTAGGGGTCAAATGTTTGGTAATTGCGGAAAATGGGGAATTTGAAGAATCTATTAATTGGTGTCGTATAGCATAGATTAGGTTAGGATAGGTCCTAAGATTAATTCTTTGATATTTTTTGAGTTTAAATTCGCAAAAGGTGAAAAAGCCAAAGATCAAAATTTATTTAAACATCATTAACATTTATATTAATAATTTTTAATATTTCTTCATTAACATTAACTCTTCCTTCTTGAACTTGGAAGTTTATCTTATGCATTGAGAAAATATATACCAACGTAGTAAACATAATTTCTTTTTTGAAGTCTATCGTAGGATATTTAATATACTATTTGATAATCAATAATTTTTTCTTATATAAGCAACTTTAATGTATTCATTTTTAGGTAAATTATGAAAAGTCATTTATAAATGGGATTGTTACCTCCATTCTTCTTATTTAAAACTGTATAAATGCATTATGTATGTAATATTTACACTCTTTAATTAAATGAAATAGCCAAAAGACTTACATTAGTGTCTAGTATTTTATGCTATTCAGAAATTTTTGCATATTGCAAGATTTAATGATTTTACAAAATTTGCACAAGTGTATGTTAGGTTAGGTTCGTTATTCGTTTCAATGTGAATCACGTTTTATTCTACAATATACTTTCCTATTTTTCCCGATATAATTTTCCAATATTCTTCCGTTCTTAACTTTCCTTACCAAATTTACAACAAGCTTTCCCGACATAACTTCCCGACGTTGGGATTTATTTATCCCATCGTCCGGATTTAGTTTGGGAAATTGGGTAGGGTTTTTGGGTCGGGAAGATTTGTTGACATATTCGTTTGGGAAGTTGTTTATAGAAGATGGGTAGGGAATTGTATAGGGAAATTAGGTTGAGAATCTTGGTAAGGTTAAATACTTATTCATGCTCAAAAGTTGACGCTCAAATCAAAAATGTTTCAAAGTCCAGAGGGTCAAGTGGGTCAATTGATCCACTTGACCCTTTTGAACTTTAATGAATTTGGGTCAATTGACTCACTTGACCCTCTGGACCCTCTGGACTGGACGTGAAAATGAATTGGGATGGGTGATTGGGATAAAGGATTGGAAAGTTAATGAAGATCAAATAATCAGTTAATTGAAATCTATCAAAATAATTTAATTTTTAATCTCCTTTTGTGTTTGCGTTTAATAAATTTATTAGGTATTACACGTTGCATATTTTGCATTCATTTTTAATCAACAGTAATTAGTTATTAAGGTCCACATGTTAATTATCTATCAAAATAATTTAATTTTTAATCTCCTTTTGTGTTTGCGTTTAATAAATTTATTAGGTATTACACGTTGCATATTTTGCATTCATTTTTAATCAACAGTAATTAGTTATATTATACAATGTTTTTTTTACATTTCAGATTAATTTTATTTCCATTTAATCCAATTAGACAATTTAACATAGGATCCAGGAGTGCCTTTGTACAGACCATCTCCCCAGACTGAATAAACGAAGTGTCCTCCTCCCATGTGTCCCGAGTATGCTACGAAAGATTTTCGGTTTTCGTTTCCTGGATAAGGGACATACCTATTACCCCACCATGCCTCGCACCAAAAATGCGTTGACCCCCAAACATTCCCTTTAAATTCGAATGTCATATATTGCTTGTCCTTCAGCCACATTGGTCCTATTTTATCATCCGCTGAGGCACATCCCACCCAAATCTTTGCCTTTGGACCTCCATAGTTGAAAACGGTGACTTTCACTGGAGCATTGTTTTTTACCATTTCATTGAACAAATTACCTAAAGCATCTGCTAAATTATTAGCAGCTCCTATTCTTCCATTACTCTTCACAGTTGAACAACATAATAATAGAGTTGTCAACATCAGGAAATTTAAGGTATCCATTTTGAAAAGTATCTAAAATTAATTAATATTTATTTTCCATCAATTTTAAAAACAAGAATCAATATATAATATTATTTTGAATAAACGCTATCAATGCGATGCCTCCCTTCCTCACAATCCAAACCCATTCATCTCTCTTTATCCTAAATTGCCCCAAACCCTGACTTTATCTTTTTAAAACTAATATTAATCGAAATGTAAGTTTCGACTTAAAAATTTATTTTTGTAAAACTAGATTTGATTTAAAAGGAAGCAAATATTTGAAAAATTTATTACCTGTGTGAATGTGAATGCTAATTTCTGTTAAAGTTTTAGAATGACTACTTTTATAATAACGAAATGCTCTCGAGAGAGAAATGATGATTTTAAAAGAGATTTCATTTTCTTTATATACTTTCTAAATAGTTAATTAAATATATAATATCATATTTTCTTTGAAATCATCGTCAGAAATTAAAGATAATTACTTATTAAGGAATTATTTCTTAGAAGATGCATAATTGAATAACATATTATTTTATCATTCTTGTCAATATAAACTTTTATAAGGATCATAGTATTTTTATCGCTAATTTTCTTTGAAATAAAGTTATTAATTATCTACTTCAAAGGTCATCAAAAATAAATAAATTAATATTTTTGACTTTTTATGCTTATCTTTATTAGTTTTAGATAAGCAGGGAGATTAAGACACACTATTAAGTATATTATGACTCATCCTAGTGTATTTGTCTCCGGCATAAGTAAATGTATACAAATGTGACTCGGATTCAGCAATTCTTAGAACAAATGATTAAGGATGGAAATTTTCACTCACTTATCCACATTTCTTAATGTTATTATATATATAGTTTCACCCCATACTGAGATTTGTATACCTAAGGTCCACATGTTAATTTCCTATGTTGAAAATTCTATCAACTTTACTTTGTATTAATGTGTTGGGAAACTTAAGTTGTATATTGTTGTTTGGAAATTATATTTAGTTAAGATTGCTTTAGTCAATTCGTTTCAATGTGAATAACTTTTTATTCTATTATATACTTTTCTCTGTTTCTCGATGTAATTTCCCAATATTTTTCCCTTCTTAACTTTCCCTACTTAATTTCGTGACAAGTTTCCCCACATAACTTTTCTACGTCTTGATGTATTTATCCTATTGTTGGGATTTAGTTTGGTAAATTGTGTAGGGTTTTTGGTCGGGAAGATTTGTCGATATATTAGATTGGGAATTTGTTTATCGAAGATGGGTAGGGAATTGTATATGGAAATTATGTCGGGAATTTGGATTGAGAATCTTGGTAAGGAATTTGGTACATACGTTAGTACAAAAATTAAGTTTAAAATATGTTAGGTTAGGTTAGGTTAATTTTCCCATATTTTTTGAAATTTGTTATTGAAAAATGTAGGGATTTTGGTGAGGAAATATTTTAGTCTGAGCTTGAAATTTTCCCAATCGTTTGGGAAGTTTGTGAGGGAATAATGTCAGGGATTTTGGTGAGGGAAAATTTTAGTCTGTCTAATATTTTCCCAAACGTTTTAGAAATTTGTCTGGGAAATATGTTTAGAAATGTTGTGAGGGAAAATTTTAGTCTTACTCTTGATTTTTCTAAATATTTATGAAATTTGTGTGGAAAGTCCAAATATATAGTACTTAGGAATTTTTTAGGAAATTTGTTTGTGTTATAGGGTTGACTTGGGTTTACTTTGTTCAGTGAAATATGTGTGGGAATGATGTTTGGGTAAGTATAAGTGTTGTGTTTATTCTTTGAAGTTTGTGTGGGAATGTTGTTTGAAAAATTTGTTTGGGTTAATACTAGGGTTGAGTTTTTCAAAAACTACTTCACTAAATCATCAAATATACACAATCATCTTACTCGAAGGAAATCTCATCTTTATTCCGGTTACAAGCCAATTACAGAACATGAAAAACGAATCTTATACTATGGCTTCTAAATTTGGAATGAATTATAAATGAATGAATATTAAACTTAAATATAATAATATTTTTATATATTTAAATATATATTTGATAATCAATAATTTTTTCTTATATAAGCAACTTTAATGTATTCATTTTTAGGTAAATTATGAAAAGTCATTTATAAATGGGATTGTTACCTCCATTCTTCTTA
>VJMY01001406.1:0-13223 GCA_009869795.1 Neelides sp. FZ-2019 | reverse complement strand
GGTAGTTAAAAACTCATTCAAATCTAAATCATTACTATAATTCTTTAATCTTTAGCAAAAGTATAATTAAGGATGTTGAGATTTTATAAGAAAGTCATGATTTAAAAATTCATTGGTGACCTACTAGCCAATACAACTGTTCATTTCATTCTTTCATTTTGTTTTCATTTGAGTTTTGAGCATTAATTTCGAGAAAATGCTGATTACATTTTGAATTAATCTTACTATTGTATATATTTTATTAGTCGTCCCCTTAAATAGTACACAAGAATGTGAACGAATAAAAATTATGTATATGTAGGATTTCATTGTTTTTTTTTTTACATAAAACGTAAAATAAATAAAAATGTTTTCTAGCGAAAACCCGCTTTTTAAAATAATGTAAAATAAATCTTATGCCTACCCCATTTTTAGACTACGAGAGAAGAGATGAAAATTTATTCGGTTATATGTATTAATTTTATACTCTGGACTAATAACTGCCATTATAAAATATAGTAACATTTTTATTCAAGGGAGTAAATATTGCCATGTTGTATCCTATTAATACATGTTTTCAGAATTGACATTTTTGACCATCATGCCAACAGATTGTATTTTAACATTACGTGTTATCATAGGTGTCGGGTCGAGACATTTTAATTCTGCGCAAATGCTGTAACTTCTCATTTCCTTTAATTTTTTTCACTTGCTGCACTACACTGTTGCTGTAACTTCACACTCGTGAATCCTAGGCATCAATTTTATTTTATTTTATACGTTTACTGTAATTTTCCTGGTTACAAATGAAGAAAATACTCCAGATTCTGATGGCTCATATTATTTCAATTAAATTCACATCTATTTTTTTATTTAATTGGAATGTCCCTAACAAAATGTGAATTTGATAAGGATTTTGAATAACTTTTTTTTAATTTTTTTCATGGCTTTCTTTTATGAATTTTGATCTATGGAGAACTTTAATGTATATAATTATTTATATTCAACAAATGTAAATCTTATCGAAATGTGCAGAAATTTAAAAGGCAAAATGATAAGGAGAAATGAAATGATATTGTATATTAATTATACAATTTTTGAGTTTACTTTTTCTTTCATAATTGTTGCTATACATTTTAAAACGATGTTCGATAAATCAATTAACGATAATTGTTAATATAATGTTCAACTTATATCATATTTTTATCTAAAATTAATAAACTTATTTTATATTTCATAACTATTTTGAAAAAAGTCAAGAATATTAGTACAACATTTGGAATTCTGATGAAGAATTAAGAACAATGATAACCATGACATTGGTCAGCAACATTTTTAATCATTAATAAAAACGTTTAATTTATCAATTTTATTGCTTAATCCATATTAAATTTCAGCCGTGAAAAAAAAGTCAAATGCAGCAAAGTCTTCCAACTCAAACCACATCACGAGACAGATCTACATAAAAGATCGGTTGAAATTTGGGAAAGAGGAGAAAGATCTAATCAAACATTTTTAACAGTTCGACCAAAGGATAAATTATTCAATTCAGAAATTGCAGAAGCCTTCATTGCAGCAGACACCGCATTTGCTAAATTGAAAAATTCTGTATTTCGAGAGTTCCTAGAAGTAAATTGCAAAAATGTTATTCCCGATGAATCAACACTGCGTAAAAGTCAGTTAGAGGAGATATATAAAAAGGTCATTTATTATTAATATTATTAATTTACTACTTAGCATTAGATAAAAATAAATAAATATTAGTTATATGAACTTAAATTTTAGACTCTTCAATCCATTATTCAAAAATTGGGAAATCACTCCTCTTGGATCGCTGTGGACGAAACTAATGATTCTGTTGAAAGGCAACTGGCAAATGTTTTAAGTGGGGCTCTGTCTAATGAAAGTCCAAATAAAAGTTATTTGTTGTGCACTGAAGCTCTTGAGGTCACAAATCATTCCACAATCCGTGCATTGATCGATAAAGCTTTGAGTAAATTAAAATTATATATCTTTATATATCTAAATTAAATAATTTGAAAATTTACTTAATTAAATCAAATAATGTAGATTGTATTTAAATTATTTATTTTTATAAAATTTTATTTGTAGAATTGGTTTGTGAAACTGAAGAAGAGATATCCAAGAGATTTTATGTTCTGCTTTGAGCTGTGTATATGAAAAAATTTCGCAAATACAAGGAATTGCTAGAATGGGTTCCACTCCCAACTAAATAATATATAAATAAATAAATGACCATTAAATATATTTGAAATCTTTGACATTTGCATATATTGCATATGTATATGCATATGCAATAACGGCATATTTTGCCAAATTTAGCCTGCATGTTGCATGCATATAATGGCAATTGATAGGGCATAAAAGTCGGCTCTCTAATGATAATGGAATAATGAAAGATTAAGTTAATAACAAGTTTATTTCTATGCGACATATTTTGTTCAAAATTGGCTTCTTCTTTGTGAAGTTCAAAATGATGGATATCCAGAAATGGTAAACAAAACTTACAAAGGAATGAGAATTCTTAGAGTTAAAAAACCGTTGATAAACCATTCCATCAATGGAGTTAATTTGTAATCTTTAAATTTTCTATTCATCAAAATTATACTTAAAATTAAAAATCTAGAATTATGTTTTTTTTTACTTTTAAAAGGCAAAAAGTCATTTTGTAAATGTTGTAAATTGACACAAACAGTTAAAAATCTTTTTAACATATATTCTTTATTTAATTAAACATCTTCAAGCTCTTCGTTACTCACATCTGTAATTATAAAATTTTGTACATCTGTAATTATCAAATCTTTTACATCTGTAATTATGGAAGTAATAGGTGTTGTTTCTAAAATGACTGGTTCAATTTTCGCACACTTTTTACCTTTCCCTTCATATCCTTTATTACATTCACAAATTCCAATGCCCCATATAGTCTCTATGGGAAAATTAATTTTACATTTACTATTTTCCACACAGGCATTATTAAAATTCACATTTCGACATTTACTTCTTGGAATACTTAAACATCTTCTTACTTTCGAATCAAAAACCAAATTAACATCTCCGCATCCACAAAATTTATCTTCGCAAATCAACTTAGCAAATCTATCACATTGATGGGTTTGAATTCTTGTTTGGCATTCAGCGCCAAATTCTAAATCACATTTTCCATCTTCACTTTCAATAAACCCTTCTTTACAAAGACATCTTCCTTCATTTTTTTCAATTAAATTACATTTGGCATTTTGAGTACATTGCTCGTCTTTTTGGCAAATCCCGTGAACAAAACTTTTACATTTCTTTTCACTTGAATCAAAATATTGATGCATTGAATCTCGGCATTGACATTTTTGTTCAGAAGTTCCATTATAACTTTTACATAGAATCATTACTTCTTTGTCATCGTCACAAGGATGAGATGCAGAACAACGATCATTAAAACCTTTAACGCATAATTTCCTTAATGATACGGAAAATGAAGATTCACAATAGCATCTATATCCTTCTCTATATTGTCCATTTACATAATAAGATTCGGCATAATTTATTCTGGCATTATCAACACATTTCCTGTCAACTGCAAATTCACCAGCCAAACCTACGCATTGATTGTGAATGGCATTGAAAACAGAATTTGTGCTGTTACAATTACACTGACCATTTGAACATAACAAATTTTTAACTGGATCACATTCTTTGTCATTGACACAAGGAAGGCCGTGTAGTTTCTTAAGAGCACAAATTCCTTCAAAAGAAGCGTAATATTGGCTGGAACATTCGCAAACTCCATCCGAGTTACAATTGGAATTTTCAATGCAATTCATACGAGAACGAACAATTCCATCATCCCCTTGAGACTCGTAAGAACCTATAGGAATAATATATTATTTACAGTATATATTATACATTATAAACCAATATGGTACATATAACAAATTAAATTGCATGCATATTTTAATAAATAATGATTTTGTATTCAATTTATATTTTAATAGATTAAAAATTTCCTTACATCTTTCTCCGGCAAGTGCAACACAACGTGTATTCTTTGTATCCCATTTCATCTCGTCTGGATTGGTGCAATTGCAAAGTCCATTTTGACACTTAAGCCAAGCATTTCCTTCACATTTCAATGTCTCGTTACAAATGTCGCCATATGTCTTCCGTACACGAACTTGTCCAGAACAACGTTCAATGAAATAAATCCCAATTATGGCAAAACTAAAAAAAATAATCAGCCGCATTATCCTTTTTATGTGAAAGCTAGATGAAAGCTAGCTTTATAATGGAATTGAAAGTTTAAAGAACTTAGCACTAGATAACAAATAACAATACCGATAACTAATAACAAATAACAATACCGATAACTAATAACAAATAACATTATTGGAATATAAAATATATAAGATAAAAAGAAAAACCGTGATCACTTGATCTTTGAAAGAAATTTTAAGTAATTATTTATATTCTACAATATAAACTTATTCTATCCTATATTCCAAACTCTTATAGTTAGTCATAGTAAAAAAAAGTTTACTCAAAGAAAATATTTGCCGGTCTAAAGTATCAAAGATCATTTAATAAAACCAAGTTATCGTTCTAAACGACAATTTCATATTTATAAGATTGATAAGAAATTAATAAACTTCTATACATACTTAATTCTAATACATTATATATACATATTGTTTATTTTTTATATTTATTGAATAAAATAGTTATCATTTAATTAAAAATACAAATTAATTATGTAGTAATGTACGAGTACATTTGAAACCAAATAGAATTTTATTTATTTATTTTTTATTTCATATAAAAATTTAATAAATATATAATCAATAGATGAAGGATTTATATAATTTGATTATATGCATGCAATTGCTGGATTTTCTCCTAGTTTATTAAATGCTGTTTATGTTAATGCATTGTTATGGCGACTACGACTAAACTTTTTCAGTTAACATTGTAAATGGGAAAAATTTTTTGGCATGTAAATATATTTTGATTAAAGCGTGCAAATGACATTCGTTTTGCGATTATTAACTGGATAAAAATAAATTTGCTGCAACATACCTTGCTATCAATGCTGTTTTCCTTTATTTTAATAAATAACTTATTTTTATCATTTTTCATTAAAATAAATTCTTTTTTATTAGGAACTTCCGTTTTAAAACTTTAGGATACATGTCTTATGTTATACCTATCTTTCCTTTTCTTAAATTAGATGTTTCAACTGTTTCTAAACTTAGCGTTAGCATAGCAAATAACTTTTGTTTCCAGTCTTATTTGTAACTAACTCATTTTCATAAAATACTATTGAAAATACTAATAAATAGACCTTTGAAAAGATGAGGTAAATTATAAATGCAGTTGATGACAAACATAAAATGCCTTTTTATTTGTACATGCTAATGTTAATAAAATAATTCCGAGAAATTTAAAGTTTTTCTAGAAAAATTTGTAATATTTATATTTTTAACGATTTTGAATAATATTTAATTCAATTGAAAACTACATACAAAAAGAAAGAAATGTATTTAAACAGTATTTTGCACTATTTTCATAATAAATATAATTTTTTAAAAACTAAATTGTGATAAAATTGGCTTCAATTGCAGTTTGTGGTTTCAGTTTTCAATTCATTTAATATTTTTTATCCTTCAAAAATAAACATAAAATTTGTTGACAGTTAGGACCTTATGACAAAAGAAAAAAGAGTATTTAAATGAGATGTGAAAATAATTAGGATTATACTCGATAGAGATTTCTACTGTATAATATTAAGTGACTATCTTATCATAATGAAGATATTTATCCAATTGTCAGCTCTTTTATGCTGCATCATTGTAATTTTAATACCAATTTGATTAATTAATAAAGCATATAGATTAGTTACAACTAAATTTTGGTAATAGCACTCCATTCTTGTTTTTAATACTTTAGATTGGATGTCACAGTTTTAATTCAGCCACTGATGGCGTTGCATTTTCTCCCTACACAAAGAAAGGAGGACGGACCGAGAATACCTATACTTATGAAGATATCAAAGCTCAATTGAACACCGTCGCATCAAAATTTAAATGGATTTCCACGTACAGCATGGGAGTTAATCGTAATATGAATGAAAAACTTGCATGCAATGCCACTTAATTAAAATATTCAAAAATTTGTTAAACTTATTAAAATTAATAAGTTAAATGTTTTTCACAATAACAACTATTCACTTATGAATAATTTTTGTTTTTACAATGTAAATAGAAGGGAGTAAAGACAAAAAATGGGATCAAGGAGAAGGGGATTGCTTGGTTGCAAGAGCAGCGTCGGATTTAAACCAAAACAACGCACAACTTAAAGTCTCAATTGGAGTCTATCAAAATGATGCAGATAG
The DNA here is from genome assembly GCA_009869795.1 of Neelides sp. FZ-2019. Taxonomy (NCBI): domain Eukaryota; kingdom Metazoa; phylum Arthropoda; class Collembola; order Neelipleona; family Neelidae; genus Neelides; species Neelides sp. FZ-2019. The sequence goes on along the minus strand of VJMY01001406.1, from coordinate 6,841 downwards.
ATCAATTGAGAACAGAGAGATTGAAAATGCTTTTAAAGCCGCAGCAGAAGCTAACCAAAGATCCAAAGGAACCGTCTGGGGAATTGTATTTACAAACGAATATATCTCGAACACCAACACGGCAATTCGAGTTTTGGATATGATTAGGGCAAATAAGAACAAGGGAATTAAAGTCGGAACGCGAACTCATAAGTGCGAATTTATAATGAATGATGTGAATCAAGACCTTCGATTCATTATGATCCAAATTGCAAAAGAATCAAATTTCATCATGTGTAACGTCTATCCAGACGCGAATAATTGCAATTCAGGAGTAAAACCAATAAAAATATCTTATATCTTAAAATATGAAATATGTTATTTAAATTATATTAGAATCGATAATATTCATCGGCTTTATTAATTTTGTATTTTAAATCTTATTTTTGATGGATTTTAGGCAGGCGTGCAGAATTCAATAACCGAAATTGGGAGAAAAATGTTGCTATATAGAACCGAGTTCCAAAAATATAACCAGAAGTTGGAAGTGATGATTGGCGAAACTGGATGGGCGTCTGAGGGCAAAACATTTAATAATTGTCCAAACAATGTTAACAATTTGAAAAATTTTTGGTATGGGATGTCTGAATGGGGACGACAGAAAAATATGAAGATTCACTTTTTTGAGGGTATTGACGAGCCGTGGAAAGGAGAGAAAGGCGAGGAGGACGCTGGAGAGAAGCATTTTGGATGGTGGTACAGAAATGGAGATGAGTCGCCACCAAATATTGTTGAAAAATAATTAAGATTTAGGAGACGAATTCTTGTCTGAATAAAATTGTCCAATTTTTTTCAAATTTATTAAAATTCCACATAAGTATTAAATGCAACTGGAAGCTTCAATCCTCCAATCGCTTTGAGTTTTTGTACTAAAATAAAAATGCATATACAATTCTAAATTATGAATTTTCATTGTTTTTTTAAATCTAAATACCACATATTCACATTACATGCTACATCATCCAAAGAATAAAACAACAAAACGAAAATACTTAATACTATATTTATAAATACTAGAAAAATAAAATTATTAGTGAATTTATCTTTATAGGTACTAAGGTACCAAGCATTTTTATTTAATTTTAAATTATAATTGCCAAAAACATAAAATGGCTAAATATAAATAAATGTCAAAAAATTTAAATTTATAATTAAAATATGCAATTTTGTGTTCCTTTATTCAACGATTGATGTGTTAAGGTAATAATTTTAATGTTAAAATTAACACTTAATATTATTTCACCTCTATAATAAGAGCTTTTGCCTCTATAAAAAATGAGATTTTACCTTTAGTGATGTTGCCTTTATGGTTTTTGAGATTTGCCTCTATGAAATGATAAAATGCCTCTGAATTTTTAGGTGCATAAAATAATCAAATTGCAATAATAATAATTAAATGTATTTAATGTAAAACATATGAAACATAAAACATAATGTTAGTAGTATAAAACAACCTTAAATAATCTTAAATAATTTAAAAAATCATTGGACAATAAGAGCTTTTTTTGCTTTAGAAGGTCTACCACGTTTTCTCTTTTCTCCAATTGGGATGGTCTTAGCAAGTGAAGGAAATGAATGTAGATTAAGTCTTGCAGCAATTCCTACTACATGTTTGCAAACAAATTCCTTCAAAAATGAGGGGCACGTACAGGTCGATGTTTCCCAAGATCCATTAAAACTTACGTGCCAAACTCTGTTTTGAGCTTTCATGTAAGTCTCAAAGGTTCTCCAGGATGTAGTAGAATTTTGTCGTATATAATTATCAATGTCAATTTCTTTAAGTAATTGTTGATTTGAAGGTTTAATGTAAAAGTCTCCACTTCTAGTTTTTACTTCTACATTAGTTCTCACCCAATTGTAAGATTTTGTCTCAAGTTTTAATGATAATGAAGGAATATCAGAAAATGTATTTGAATTCACATTTTTTGAATCTCGTAGATATGACCACTCGCGAATAATATTTTTCGCAACTTCAATAAAAGTTCGTGGGAAGTCGTTCACGAATAGTTCCTTCATCTTTAATCACTTTATTTGTTGCTTCTAAGGCATTATTAGTTGAAGGAGCTCTGAGCACTTTTCCTTCATACCACCCATCATACTTACTCCCATATTCAAAAAGGAAATATTTTAAAAATTCTTTGACAATTGACTCTTTTTGCCATTTTTTTTTTCAAATAATTTTAGTCCACATAAGAAATGCTCTTTGCTCCTTGAAAGTTGGATTGTCGAAATGTCACTTAAAATTTCATCCGAAATAGCAGAGTTGTTAATTGATTGCAATTTCAATGCAGCATTTCTATAAATATGAGCCCAACAATGAATTCTTTCAAAATTTTTTCCAAATACATTTTTAAATGCACATGTAATCTGATCAGCACAATCTGCAACTAATACATTTGGAGCATACATATTATTAGTTGCAATTTTAAGCGATTTAAAAATAAACTCATAGTCTTCAATAGATTCTCCGTAAGTTACACCTAAACCGAACGGATGAAATTTCTTATTTAAGTCAGTTGTGCCAACTAAAATAACAGGAAATCCCTGCCATAATAATTTGTATGTAGCATCTGTGTGTAAAATTCTGTTTTTTCTTGTAAGTGATAAGAGTCTTGATGTTATAAAAAAACGAAAAGAATTTTTCTTGTTATGCTCTTCAAATTCAATAACATAATTTGATATGTAAGGTTCGTCATCGTCTTCTGGTAACTTTTGGTTGTCTTGACACACTTTTGTTAATTGTCCCATGGATAAAATAGGTTCCCCGTAAACTTCTAATCTTACTTTTCTTAAATAAGTTGATAGTTGACTTAAAGTTGGCTCATCAACTTGATCTGCACGAAGTTGTCGCAAAATTCCCTTTGGCTTTGTTATTCCTCTTTTAAATAATTCATTGATTTTTGATTTAGTTTCACTGTTAATTTTTGTCGACTTGGGAGGAGAATGTGTATGTTCCAGTCCTGTCCGTAAAATGTCAACTTTACTGGAGTTGTTATTTAACAAAACATGAATTTTTGCTTCACATTTGTTAGAATACTTGCAATCAAAAGCAATCTTTTCTCCTTCCACAGTAGAAAACTTATTTCGGTTTCTCCAGACATCTTCTCCTTTTATAAAAACCTTTGCATCATTTAGATTAACAAATTCGTGTGTTTTTGTCCATGTAAATACTTTTTTGCGTTTTTTTGGAGGAGGTTCTTCATTTTCTTCACTTTCATTTTCAGATTCTGAGATGTAAATAGGAAGATTCTGTGACATCTATTACAAAATAGATTTATAATTTTTATACTTTTATATAATATATTATCATATTGTATTAGTGAATTGTAATAATAAGTTAAACATACCTTTTAATTCAATATGTAAGAAAACGAGTTATTTGGCTGAGATTTAAGGAAATAATTTCAAATTGATTGATGTAAGACTCGTGACTTGACTATCTCAAACACACTGACTTAATTTTAAGGTTGAGATAAAAATATAGATACATGTAAAATAGAGAAAAGGCAAGAAAGATAAGCTGAAAGCAAATCCTTTATGCTATATGCTATACAATTAAACAATCTTTTTATACTATTGAGGTAATTTTACATTTTGTAAAGGTATTTTCTCATTTTATAGAGGTAGCCTTTACCAGAAAAAGAGGCAAAAACACAGAGGCAAAACCTCATTTTTTATAGAGGCATATTCTCATTTTATAGAGGTGGTTTATTTGGTTGCCTAAAATTAATAACATAAAATTCACGAAGTATGTATATGAATATTATTTATTATACACGTTAAACTTTTACAATGTTCGTACTTCTATGCTCATAGTAATTGTTTTGATGTCGACGTCTTCTCTTCAAAGTCCTACCTAGGTGAATTTCGAAAACGTCCTTCGAAAACGAAAACGTCTAGGACGACGTTGTCCTATAATTTAATTATAAAAATTGTGTAACGTTTCTGTTAGGGTGGCTTACAAAATTCAACTCACTTACGAATTTGGCATAAGTTACATTGTAATTTCTGACTAAAAAAGCACTAATATCTTACTCATTTCTTACTATACTTCTTGAGTAATTTAATAGTAATATTTAAGGGGCATTTCAGTATTCAGTATATTCAGTACAAAATATTCAATGTAATATACATCTACATTTATCAAGTCCAATTTCATTATTATTTATGTGTCGAAATTTTGTATCATTCATTTGTAAAATTAGTAAGTCTTAAACATGTTCAATTTCAGTATGGAATACATACTATACTGAAATATTACTTAGCATACTCAAAATGTAATCATTTTTTTGTATACTGGTTGATTGGGATGTTAGTGCATATAATTCCTATAGGTAACAAATACCCAAACACATTTATTTATATTGGATAATAAAATTCTTTTACCACTAATAAATTCATTGAAAAATAAAAAAATTGAAATGATGAAAAAACTAATAAAGAATAGAAAACAAGATCTTAAGGTTTCAAATTTAATAGATATTACACTTTTTTTTCCTTTCGTATTAATTTTAGGTAATATATTTGGCGAAGGATTTGCAATTGCTCTTGTCGCATCTAAATACAATTTATAATACCATGTTTTGCGCTTGCGATTTTCTAAATTATTATCCCAGAATTTTGTTAAACCCGATTCGCTAAATGAATAAATCGATCTTGTAAAAATGTCTTCTAACATATTTTTGCTAAATAACAAATGTGTTCTATAAGCAAGTCTGGAATCCATTATTTTACTCCTTATAACAAAAATGTCTGAAAATAAATTAAAGAGATATTCATAATTGTCAAGCATTTCATTTGTATCAATTAAAATAAAATTATGAGGAATTATTTCATTAAGGTAAATCTTTTGCCTAGACCTTGCATCAATAATAAATCCAAATTCATTATAGGATTCAACTAAGGAATTTTTAGATGCATTAATTTTGATAAATATAGTTGAATTAAAAAGATTGAACAATTCATTTGCAAATGAGTTCGGTAAATCTGAAATTACATATTTCAACGTGCTTTTAAAAGTTACATTTCTCTCTTCATCATAAGTTTCTTCTAAGTCATCTGTAGTAATTACAGTAATGCTATAATTTAAAATCTCGCTAATTGATTTTGGAACTTTAGGTGAAAATTCAGTTGAAAGGTCAGAAAATAATCCGCCTCGATAAACATTACTCATTAACATAGCAATTAAAAGCCAAATCCCCGTGCTGATAAGAATTTCTTTCATTTTAGTTTTTATCATCTCTATAGCCAAAGCTTTCCCTTGTTCAATAAAAGAAAACATAATTAATCCGATTAAATTACTTACTTCTATAAAAACCATTTTTGAATATTTATTATTAATATGAATTCGTACTAAGGCAATAAGAAAAGATAATACTATTAGAATTAAAATTACCAACATCCAAATTTTATAATTAAATGGTTCAATTAAAGTTAACCAATTAAAAATTAAAAATTGTTTATCAACTATTACTATAAATGAATAGAACTCAACTTTTATTCCAACAGGAGATATAATTAACATTTCATTATGTAATCTAAATTTTATCTCTTCAGTGCTGTATTGATCAAAAATGTCTTCAGTGATCTGACCAATGGCATTATAACCATATTTGTCATTATATTTTCCTATTGTCAAATTATATTTAAGCGCAATTTCATTCACTGCACAAACATAGTTGACGCGTAATTTAAACTTACTGCATGGAATAGAGAACGGAAAACTCATTCTTGAATTGGCTCGAACTGGCGCACTTTTATAATTTTGGTTAAATAATTTTGCAAATGATTTTATCTCTGACAATGTTTTAAAATTTTCAGAAATTGGAATTGTATTTAATTGGGGAATTTTGTCTCGATCGAGAGTTTTCAAATAGGTAATAATGTTGCATGCAAAACACAATAAACCTAACGAGGTTGGCAATTTATTTCCAATTGAAAATATAACTAAAGAATTAGAAGTCAAATCATATGAATTAATTTGATGTTTTAAAGCATAAAATTGAGACTTTTCGTTAAGGTTTTCTAAAAAAGATAAGATAATAAATGTTGGATTAATTGATGAAGCTAATAATGAACTTCTTATTTCAGTTATATCATGAGATTTCGAAGAAGTTCCTTTGATATACACGCTTTGAAATGGGAAAAAATAAAACATTGCTTTGCATAAGACAAACTTATTCTGGTAAAATGGTGAAATTCCAAAAAGTGCGGTTGAATTGAACTTTTTGCTTTTAAAAATGCTTTTTCTGTCCATTCTTGATAAAACAATTAATCTGTTAAAATGGATGAAATCATTGAGATAAAGGTTTGAAATAAAAGAACCTTCTTGGTTATTTTTCCATTCTCCGACAAATACATTCAAACATGATTGAAATACATTAAAATTACTAGTAAAATTATCACAAGATTTCTTTTGGGTGAAGCTCACTAAGCCATTTATTTCAAATATTGAAGGGGATATTATTAACATGAAAGTTAAAAGTAAAAACGTATTTTGTAAACGTATTTCTTTTGATCTCATAATTTGTTATTTTATGTATATCCTAATTATTCAAATTGAATACATTGTTTTTCATATATGATACTAGAAATCCAACCTTTTAGTCCTTTGTTTTGTATGGGAGGAAACTTGTGTTGATATGAAATTTTTTACAACTCTATCACAAAGCTAACATACATTTAACACGAAATTTAATAAATTAAAGGTAAATTCGAACCAAGCCTAACTCTATAAACTTGGACATTTATGAATAATCAGATTATCGGATAAATTGGTTTTGCTATTTATGTATATTCCCAT